>JACEVL010002571.1:0-28390 GCA_020284085.1 Aporrectodea caliginosa
CTTAATCTACTCTTAGAAATTTTAGAGCGCAACTTTATTAATTAGGGGAGTCATCAGCTAATGGTCGCTACTAAGCTAAAGCGTTCTAGCAGTTTTTGTAGTTGAATGAACCTATGTCATAGTGAAGGTTATTTGCGTCGCCTCCCTCCTTTATCCGTTGGTTTAGGTCTGGATGCGTTAGTTATCTGCTGTTTAAGCACCCAGGGTGAAAACTTTCTATTGGCTAAAGATTAAACGAAAAATGTATTTATAGCTGCGGTGTCTTACGATGTAAGGGTGTCTAATAAATACTTGAAGAGTTTTATTGTCAGAAATTACTTCACGAGGAGTTTCGTATCGAATTATGAAAATCCAAGACTGCCAGGAATACAATATTACGGTCGAGGTTAATGGCTTTGTCAGCCATAAGATATCGTTTAATACACGAAACTAAACCTCGAGGAAAAATTACAGATGATTCCCATCGCCATACTTTATCCAGGCTTGAGATTGGAAAAACCAGACTACGGGCAGTGGTGGAATTAAATCAATTTGGTTGTAAATATGCAGAATAAACTAAACGAAGATTGACCTTGTAAATTAAAGACGATAAAATGTCGCCCTCCTCCCATATCCAGGCTTGGGACTGGCACCACCAGATTGCGCGCATCAGTGGCATATTTAGGCACAACCCGGTTGGTTGGTTGGTTAGTTCTGGGTCATAAAAACAGATGATTAACGTCGCCCTCCTTCATTCTGTGGGTTTTGACTGGCACTGCCAGAGTGCGACATTAGCGGAGTTAATTTGCTATTGTTATTACTATAGAATTAATAGCCCTACTGCAGCTGAGACTGGTTCTTCTTGGATGTGAAACGACCCCCAGCGACTAGAGATAATTTTGCAGGTCCGATGAGACGACTCTTTCCGAAGGATAAAATTGTAAGTAAATACTCCATGAGGAAATCTATTCGTTTTCTGTGCACACTGTTTGATATTCAGACGGTCGGCGGGTCTAAGTTCAAAATAGCCCAGACGAAGAAATAGCGTAGTTCTTATACACCTCTTTTAAGTATTCAATTCACCTTATAAGTAAGAGACTAGAAAAAAGTACGTATTCTTTACCATTCATGATTCGTATTGAACTCGACCAACGGCGACTTTTAACAATAGTGCCATCACTGTCATCCTCCTCTTCTTCCTCCTTCTCCTCCTCCTCGTCTTCCTCCTTCTCCTCCTCCTCTCGCTCCTTCTCCTTCTCCCCTCCTCCTCTTCCTCCTCCTCCTCCTCCTCCTCGTCTTCCTCCTTCTCCTCCTCCTCTCGCTCCTTCTCCTTCTCCCCTCCTCCTCCTCTTCCTCCTCCTCCTCCTCCTCCTCGTCTTCCTCCTTCTCCTCCGCCTCTCGCTCCTCCTCTCCTCTCCTCCTCTTCCTCCTACTCTTCTTCCTCCTCTTCCTCCTCTTCCTCCTCTCCTCCTCGTCTTCCTCCTTCTCCTCCTCCTCTCGCTCCTCCTCCTCCTCCTCTTCCTCCTCCTCCTCCTCTTCTTCCTCCTCCTCCTCCTCCTCCTCCTCCTCCTCCTCCTCTTCTTCCTCCTCTTCCTCCTCCTCTTGCTCCTCCTTCTTCCTCTTCCTGCCAGAGAGACCAGAACTAACCACTGGATTGATTTAGATAAGTAAGTAAGTGAGCATATCCTTTATTGCACCAATTGCTAACCGCATTTTGGTTTACATTCTACAACGGCCTATGAGTTTCGCTATTGTTGGTCCCAGTAGCTGGAACCAGTTACCTCAGTCCCTCAGGACTGACCTTTTTTCTATTTCTTTTGAACAGTTCCGCAAGCGCCTGAAAACCTCTCTTTTTTGATTGATTTGTACTGACTGCATTCACTAACTATTGTTGGACACTCGAACAGTTGTGTTTCATTGTCTCGTACGTTTGGTCACATACGATCACAATACATCTTGTTGATAGAATATTCTATTGCTAACATAATAATTATGGGGATGACTAGATAAGCTGAGTCAGCTTCTTCTCCCCATTGAATCGTTTACTACACAGGATCATTGATGAACAATTTTGAGACTATAACTTGCTATGTACTTTTGATCATCCATACTGTTCCATTGTTTTACTGTTCGATTCTGAATAAACCTAAACCTATACAAGGCTTTTTTCGAAAATGGCTAGTTTCTTGTTTATATTTTTATCGTATTATGGTCTGCTTTTTGAGTAGGAAATATAAACCGGAATTCAATAAACTAAAAAAGTAGGTATGTGCATATTTTATTTTGAAAGTATTATTAATAAAATATACTTCAAGTTTTAATATTTGTTTATAAAGTTTGACGTACTTTTTTTATTGAACCACCGTGTAGAATCCTTTTTCGTCCTCCATCAGTAGGCACCAAAACAACCTGTATAATTACTAGAAACCTTTGTTCTTTTTATCACGTAATATTTATACTACTTTGTGCCACAGCCAAGCCTGGAGCAAGGAGGACGGCTCTTAGTGTAGATTAGGAAAGGTAAAGTTGATTGGCCTTCTAGCAACGGAAAAGAAGCTCAACGCTGCCGTATTTGTAGTCAAACGCTAGCAAATGAAGAATAATTATCACTAGACACCTTAAAAATAAGATCAAATGGCGCCATAAATATGGATTTTGCACTTTAATTTATTCCGTACGGTGCATTCCGTGGCATCTTAAATGTCCTTATCTTACAACGAATAATTGTACAATTACGAAATAATTACATAACTCCGACTCTACACTGCCTGCAGTGGTGTCAGTCCAAAACCTGGAGAAAGGAGGCGGGCGACGCTGCTAAACTTTGTTATGACACAGTGTCGTTAAACAGCAACTAACGAAACCAACATAGCGTCAGCAGCGGCCTTTGTTGCCGTAATAATTATAATATTAAACTGTAGTAATCATTTTGTTACATGGACATAATGAAGGTTTCAGTGTTTGCGTGCGTGTGCGTGTCTACTGTGGCTAAGTGAGTTCTCTGTTACAATGATTTTGGCAGAACGTCAACAATGGTTGTTTATTTGTACTCACCTATTAAATATCCCGGTTTGTTATAGAGGCAACCTAGGCTATGCAAACCTCATTTTAAAACGACCTGCCCAATAGGATTTGAACCCACGATCCCTGGTTTGCAAGAGCAGTGCTTTGTCACTGAGCTACGGGGCTTAGTATAAAATACGAAACCAGTCTATCCGGGCTTATTTACATGTATACAGCAGAAACAGAGAAAAACATTCTCAATTGACCTTCTATATAATTTCGTTTATTGAAAATAGAAAGTTGACAGACCGCAACTTCTCACATAGAAGGGAAAAAAGAGTGAAAATAGCTTCTAAGTTCGTTGTCTTGATATCCAAATTTATGATTCAAGTCCAGATCACCATTATCTCTGTAGCGAATGTCCTTGAGACCCACACAAATCATATGACTAAACTTTGGTTCCAACGATGTACATACACGCTCTTATATACATGTATATGCATGTACAGTTAAGGATTGAGGCTACAGTAATTGTTAGGATTGTAGTGTATGTGTATAGGATTCATGATTCAATTAAACGACGGCGTATTGTCAGAAGTTGTTTGCGTTTAAATATGTAAAAGAGATAGCAACGTACTGTTTTTTTTTCTGCGTCTGTTACTTATACGGTGATTGGAACGCTTACAAGAGGTGTATAAATAATTCTCTTCATCCACAAATACAATTCCAGCTTAAACACCTTCACAACGTATGAACGCTTTTCTTTTCTACTCTCTCATAACAATTTTAAAAAACATAATAACAAAATAACTCCGCCAATGTCGTACCAGTCCCAATCCTGCAAAAAGGAGGGGTGACGATAATCATCTTTGTAATGACACAGTGTCGTTAAACGGCAACTAAAAAACCCAAGGGGCCCGATAGCGCATTGAAAAACAGCTGGCGTAGAGAGCGAGAGGTACCGAGATCGAGATCCGTAGGCGGATATGCTTTGTAGGCTGCTATTAGCGCCGTGTATTGCAGGCTGTCTGTTCTGTTAGTAGTTAAGATTTATGTCTTCTGTCATTTGTAGATAGGTAGATCGTTTCAACAGCCTACTGGCTGGCGCGCCCAAGCATCTGCCCGACAGACTGCAATCCGTCTTGAATTCAGCAGCAAAAGAATGTATGATGACGTTACGCCTCTGCTTCGTGACGTGCTGCACTGGCTTCCGGTGCAGTATCGTATAGATCATAAACTCGCCCTACTGGTGTACAAGTCCCTCCATGGTATGGCACCGGAGTATCTAAGAGCATACTGCATCGGCGTGTCGTCATCTAGGTCGGGACCCTCTTTGCGATCTGAGGCGCGGCGATCTGAAGGTAAGAAAATCTAAAACCTGCTTCGGAGACCGCGCATTCTCTGTTGCTGGACCTAGGTGTTGGAACAATCTTCCACCTTCAATCCGTTCAGCAACATCCTTGGAGTCATTTAAGTCCAGACTCAAGACACATTATTTCAAGTTGGCGTATCCTGACTGAGTTTTTTTTATCGTGTTACGGCGTTGTAGAAAATGTCGTATTCATCGTCATCATCATCATCATCATCATTTGTGTTCTTGTGAATTGTTTAATTGTCATAACATGTAAATGTACAGCGCAGTGCGTTTGTGAGCCGCTTAATTAAAGAAAAGATATTATATTATTATTAATAATAACAATATTATTATCATTATCGTCTTCAGCATCATCATCATCGTCGTCGTAGTCGTCGTCATCATCATCACCACCACCATCACCACCACCACCACCACCACCACCACCACCACCACCACCATCACTATCATCATCATTATCGTCATCGTCATTACTTTTTTTAGATTTGTGTTCATTATTAAACTGTGTAACTACTGCGGCAGAGGATCGGATTTTCCACCTTTTTATGCCAATGTAATGTTAGCGCCATCCGCCTACACAAGATGTCGTTAAACAGTGAATACATATTATTAAACACACTGAAGACGACTAATATTGTCTATGATGTTTTAGACACCTTTAAGTCTGATCTTCCAGTCTCTATAAATACTTCATTTTCGTTGGCAGGCTAAGTCTTGTCAAAGACCCTGCGCTATGTTTAGACACTCTTAAATCGCTCTAAAAGGCAATATTTATTTATCATTTTCGTCTGCGGGTTGAGTAACTACGCCCCTACCCCTACATGAAGTAGCGCCAGTCCCATGCCTTGATAAAGGAGGAGGGCGACGTTAATCATCTTTGTCATGACACAGTGTCGTTAAGAAGCAACTAACCAACCAACCGGGTGGCGCCTATATCCGCCACTTCTGGGCACACAATGGTAGTGCAAGTCCCAAGCCAAGATTAGGAAGGAGGGAGACGCTTATCATCTTCTTCATCAAACAACGTCGCTTTTGCGTCGATGCTATTAAAGTGGCGCTATATAACATATATAAACTGTTCAATTAGACACGGAAAGACAAGCTATATCACACAAACACTCTCTCTCTCTCTCTCTCTCTCTCTCTCTCTCTCTCTCTCTCCTCTCTCTCTCTCTCTCTCTCTCTCTCTCTCTCTCTCTCTCTCTGTGTTGAGTATTGATCGTTGTATACCAAACTTACAACTCTTAGATTGCTAAGAGACATGGAACATCAATGTCTATGGTAAAATTGCAATCTTATGATTGTTGTAGAGGTGCATATGATTGTGGTTTTTATACTAAACTTGCGATTTTCCATGTTTCACGCGTTATTGAAGGTTTTAATTGGATCGCGGTCCAGGGCACTGGAGCGCCGCAGCCGCATTTCGATCTCTGACGACATCTCGCGTTGCGATTATCAGCTGTGGCGGCTGATCGATCGCGCTTTGGAACCCTACGTTGCACGGTGGTGGCGGTGGCGGCGGCGTCCGAAGAACATATCCGGCTCACTTGCTCCGACTACCACGGCTTCGTGTCGGCGTATGAGCTGGGCGGCGGCGGCGGCGTCCCAATAACATACCCGAATCACACGTTCCGTCGGTTGCGGTGCCGTGTCGGCGTTAGGATAGGGGCTATGGCATGCTTATGTCACCTTGTCAAAATTAATTCGTTTGTACGGCAGAGCACACTTGGATTCGTGAGAGATTCGCATGCATGTTAAATTTGATGAAGTTCAAGGAATGTCCTCAATTTTATTTGATTTACAATACTGAAAGAATATTCAAGTTCACATAAAGGACATTACCATAAGCAATCATTTCATGCAGTCTACTCCGAACATGTCGTTGTCTTATAATTATGCTTCAGCGAGTCTTTTGCGAGAAGATGACCAAGGTATAAACAATCGAAATCGTCTACCACACTAATAATAATAGTAGGCTAATAATAATAATAATAATAATAATAATAATAATAATAATAATAATAATAATAATAATAATAATAATAATAATAATAATAATAATAATAATAATAATAATAATAATAATAATAATAATAATAATAATAGCGACAATTTCCTAGGGCGCCGTAACACAGCACTTGCCGTTACAAGGCCGCCTTCACAAGCATCAGCGCACAGTGAGTTAGAGATACGCCTTAGAGAAAAGATGTGCTTTAAGTCTTGACTGAGGCTGCAGAGCTAACCGTTGCAGGCAAGCTGTTCCAACAGGTGGGACCGGTGGGGGAGAAAGCCCGAACACAGTTTTGTGTTTTAGCGGCCATATTGGTCGCCATCTTGGAAATTAACACTCTCATACTATTGCCGTTACTACAGATCGAATCCCTAGACCTTGAAAATACTAAATTCGACACTTTATTTCTGTACGGTAACTGTATGTATGTATGTATGTATGTATGTATGTATGTATGTATGTATGTATGTATGTATGTATGTATGTATGTATGTATGTATGTATTTATGTATGTATGTATTTATGTGTGTATTTTGTAATAGCTGAAAAAGGTTCCGGAACGCCGTTCCGGACCGCTCCGGCTGAAAAAAGCACTGTTAAGACTTAATAGGTAGGATGATATTTTCTCATAGCAGGGTTCGTTCTTTTACCAGCAAGTCTTTTTCTTTGTGCATACAAAAATTTAAATACATAAATCAGCTCATTGCTATTATTATTATTATTACAATAATAATTAATATTATTCTTTATTTCATAGAGCGTAGTTATATTAATAATTAATGAAGCGAACGAACACACACGAGAGGCAGTCTCTAAACACCTCTTTTAACTAATTCTCTTTCTATATAAATAAACGGCTACGCAAACAACATCGTTTAGGAGACGATGACGATAAACACTTCAATTTACTCTACTGAATAACAATGAAATATAATAATGAGGTTTAATGCTACGGAACTTTGAACTCTGTCACTGTTCGTGCTCTTTATAGAAAAGCAATAATTTTAATGAAATCTTCCCACAGAACCTTTTACTTCACATAGGATTCTGATTTGTGATGCAAAAGCACATCCAAACAACACTTTTATCCATTTTCCAGCGTAACACACCTTGGAAAACGCTGTATAATGGTGTAATATGCAAATTAATTTCTGTTGACGTCAACGACGTCAACGGCTCTAACAGCCGCCAAGATGTCGTTAAACAACTGGAAACTGTAAAACTCGCTTTACTCTGGTAGTGCCAGTCCCAAGCCTGGATAAAGGAGGGTGATATCAATAGTCTTCGTTATGACACATCGTCGTTAAAGAGAAACAAACCAAGGTCAAACTGATATAACGGCTGATATTTTACAGGATTCAATGTCTTAAAATTAATCACACATCTGCAGAGACACACACACATACTGACACGCACACATACACACACGCACACACACGCGCGCGTTCACAAACACACAAATTCACATAGCTAAATATATTACATATACACTGCCCTCAAAAGCCAAAACGCAGTAACTCGGAAAACCAATATTTTGCACAAAGTTGATTTGAAAGTTTATTAGAAAAATCTCGGAATTTATCTATTAAATCCAAAAGCCATTTACACCATAAAATGTATTAAATTGTGGGTATTTTATTGTTGAAATAAATTTTTTATAATATTAGTGATTTTCGATCAAAATACTCAAAAATCGTTTGTACTGCGTTTTGGCTTTGCATGAAATTCCCATTTTCATGGGAATTGAACTAGCCAAACACATTACTGCGTGTGGGCTTATCAATTTTATTCAGCGTTAAATGGTAATAAGGACTGCACTTTATAACTTATATTGTTATTAATTGCCTTTGTTTTAACTTGAACAACTTGAACATCAAGTTAAATTTGAACATCAATTAGTAAAAAATTATTGTAACAAAATATTGACTTTAGCTATAAAAATTGAACTCTAACTAGATTTTGTCATGGAAATTATTATAGTCAATCACTGTTGCTTTACAGATATTTACAGATAGAATACAATGTTTTCAAAAAATAATGTTTTAGCAAATTCATTGAAAAAATTAAAATTTGAAAACAACCAATTGAACATTCCACATTTAGAAGTCACTTTAGGTAACTTAACTCCCCAAATTAAAGCAATACAGTAACAGATATGTAAATTATTGGCTGTTGACTGAGTGCCACAACTAATTAGCAACTTTCTACTATTTCATTCAAAATTGTCAACCAAGATAAGAAGTGTTTGAAATAATGACTTTCATGATACATCTTAAAAGTGAGGTGTAGGCCTATTCAGAAACTCTTGGTACTTTTTCACTTTGAAAATGCATATGTCGTCGAACGTTGACATGGGTAATCTGTGGTAGAACTAATTTTCTGCTTTTTAAGCTTGTGAGAGCTTTTTTCCGGTTTTCTGACCTTGCGTTTTCGTCCACACTTTTCTAAAGCCAGACTCAAAATTTTGGCAGCTCTGCTGTTACAATCTATCCTTTATAATAAAGAACATCGAAGTCTGCAATATATTTGAGCAAAATATAGTGTAAGACATATTTCAAACATCTTATCTAGTTCAAATTTAATGGTATAGGCCTAATTTGAAAATCTCTTCGTAAGAACTTACATACCACAAATCTCTTAGCGAAATATCTCATTCAGTTATTGATAAACAAGCAGGGAATTTAAACCAATGGTTCTTGGAGAAGAGTGCCTTAATGCTCTCTGTATAATAAATAGGGCCTACATGTGAAGTTCGACATGTCACCAACTCTCTTTTTTCTTAGTTGTGACCTACCTCAAGAACTTTCCTTATCTCTACATATAAATTGCTCAACGTCTTCTAACTGTTTAAGAATTAAACAGACACAGTTCTTTGAATGTTTCTCCTTTCTTCAAACACAGTTCTTTCAAACATATACTTCAATATCAAAGTTCTTATCAAATACAACTCAACTGCAACTTCTAACATACAGCTCTCTACTGCATTAAAACATCTACTACTTTCTTTTCGCTGACTCTGCAATCTCGTCGTTACATTCGCTTGCACATCTCCTTGTATCATTTTCACTTGTGGCACGGCTTTAAGTTCTGCAATGATTTCTGGATGCAACAAGAATCTTTCTGTGCTTCCCATTTTTGCAATACTAGCACACATCAATGTTACATACGGTGTAAGTGAACATTTGACTTTATGCGGAATTACCTCTTCTTCCACATCGTTACAACACAGCCTTTACATCAGCTTTCACTAACTTTGCAGGAATGGCATCTCTCCTGCCACGCATTGTAAGTTCACTTTTCCAATTTGCTCCACCTTCATGCCTTCCAGTAATTCTTCACTAATCACCGGAACCTCTGCTCAAGAATCAATCAGTGCTTTTACTTTCACTGGTTCTTTTCCTGCTGCTGCAATCTCTACCTCGACGTACTGCAATACTACTTTCTTCAATGCTGTACTTTCATCTCTTCCAACCATTTCTTTCTGCATTCCATTGTGCAATAGAATTTCTTTCTTAATATCAGGTGAAAGGTGACATTTCATCACTGACTTTACTTCAGTTTCATTGTTCTGATGTTCTGTGGCTTGACTCTGAATTATCAACCACTTGAATTCAATTCACCCTCAATTTTCTTTTTTTCCATAATTTGAGGCTGTAACTTAGGAACTGGACAGAATTTCATCAAATGCCTGTCTGATCCACAGTTGTGACAACGTTTCACCACTGCACCACGTTGTTCAATGCTTTCTTTTCTCTTATATGGAGTAAACGATGCATTGCCTTCTCTCGCGACAAACCTTGATGGTGACTTGTTATATACCTGACGTTGTCTGGTCATCATCGACTCTTTATTCTCGTGAACTACCGGATTGGTTTCACTTCTGTACTTCTGAACTGATTTCCTGTTTCTTGATTGCTCTTCCAATGAAAACCAAAATTTGGAGTGAACTGTTGATTTCTTTTTACATTGGGTACAAAAACAAAACTTGTCTTATTCGGAATTGCACCAATTCGATTATTAACATGAATGTCTGCTAAGTCTGCCACAACACTAGCTTCGTAACAATCAGTTCCTTCCTTCGACAATACAAACTGTAGTGGACCTGGTGGTAGTGATTCTTTCAACTTATCCGCCATTAACAAATCAAACAGCTTCTCAAAATTCTTTTCCACTTTGCGACTTTTCACATAATAGTTCAGCAAGTTCTTCAACCTAGCTGTAAACATTGTATACGTTTCTTCAGCTGTCTTCTTCGCATCAATAAACTTCGATCAGTACTCTCTCGGTGTCAACTTGATTTAATAACAAGTGCTGTTTCACGATCTCACAATCATCTAAATCAGCGAATGACAATCTGTTTAGCACAGTTCTAGCTTTCCGGAGTCATCAATGGCAATAGTAACTTCACCCAGAATTGTTCCTGCACGTTGAAACTGCGAAACGCATTCTCACCGTTTCGAAATATAATGGCACATCCATCATATCGTTTGGCATTTTTGGTAACACATGTTCATGGCATCGCCAATTTTCTTTATTTTCGAAACCATCGTTCCACTTTCCTTGTTCCTTTTCTGTTCTTCTCGTTCTTCTTGCCTTCTTTGTTCTTCGTATATCACATACATACGTATATATATATACATGCATACATACATACATATATGCATGCATATATAGAGACAAACATAAATTCATTAACACTTACACACATACATACACACATACAATAGATACATACATAATATAATTACATATATATATATATATATATATGTACATACATTGTATTGTATTGTATCTATCAATTTATATAGCGCCTCTCGCAGTTCACAGCAATCAGAGGCACTCCCCCGTGCGATTTATACATGCATACATACATGCATATATAGAAACATATGTACATGCATATATATACACATACATATACACATACATACCTACATACATATGTACATACATACATACATACATACATAAATACATGCATACGTGCATCCATACATACATACATCCATACAAATATACATACATACAATTATGCCTAGGGCCTGCAAGCAAACAAGAGGAGACATTCAGTCCCTCCAAACAACGGACAAGCAGATGAACTTTTTGATGTGGATGGACCCAAAGGCTGTAAATCTCATATCCAATTCGGAACCATGCGCAGGTATAGAACGTATAGATAGACGTAAGAAGGTTCCGCTGTGAAGGTTGTTATCAACGTTCCATCGTGGGTGAAAGAATACAACAAATATGTGGGAGGAGTGGATCTGGAAGACCAGCTTAAATCGTATTATGTAATAGAATTTGATGC
Source organism: Aporrectodea caliginosa (assembly GCA_020284085.1). Classification (NCBI taxonomy): domain Eukaryota; kingdom Metazoa; phylum Annelida; class Clitellata; order Crassiclitellata; family Lumbricidae; genus Aporrectodea; species Aporrectodea caliginosa. The sequence goes on from JACEVL010002571.1 coordinate 11,680, forward strand.
CGATAGAAGTATTTTCTGAGAGTGACGTTTATAGCCTGGACAAAGCAGTGGTGAATGGCTACTTGAACAAGTCTCCCAACAGACACCAAAAAACACATTTAGAGTTCAGACAGCAGGTGGTTCATGGTCTAATAGGTACTTGAACTGCCAGGAGGAATGCTTTTCCGACTAGAGCTATCAAAGAAAGGAGTCTCCAGTGTTGATACATAATCATTTGCCTCACATCTTGCCCGACAGGAAGAGATGTAAGCTTAGTCACAAGAAAGGCAAAGATAACCGATTAAGATTTCAGTGTGCCACCTGTAGTGTTGTTCTATGTTTGCATAGTGACTGTAATTGTTTCACCAAGTTCCACACTAACTATTTATCTATCTATCATATCTGTTCAAATAAATTCGTTGCTACATGGTACATGATCATATTCTGACATTTAATCAACATAGTCCAACATAGCACAAAAATGTACTTTTACTGCCTAACGGACAATGGGACATATATGCCCCATAAAATAAAAGTGGCCATAATGCAAATGTGTTCTACTAAGTATAAAATAAACTACATTATGTTGACAGGAGAACCCTAGACAATGTATTTATGTTAGTTTTGAACATTTTGCAGACAAAAAAAATCTTGTCCCTTAAAGGGTTAAGCAAATTCTTTCATAAATTCAGCTTCTATTTAAGCACATAATTTCTATCATCAATTCAACTTCTATTTATGCACACAATTTGTTTAATCAATCCAGCTTCTACTGAAGGAAAAGAATTTTTTTCATCAATTGATCCAACTTCTGGGGGCAAATGTCCTAGAGCCCTGAAATGCACCGAAATATGCTAATTATAGGATCACTCTGCTCCCAAACACTACTTCGTTAGAGCTTCACATGGAGAATTTAATCTCCAGCAATAATCTCCTCTGCAACTCCCGACATGCTTTGACCATGAAAGTAGGGAAACATAACGTGCACATTATAAAAGGCAACTAAATAATTATTATGCATTATTTTGGGCTATCATACTTCACGATCTTACAAACTGGCACATAAAAGTCAGTGTAATTAAAAACCCAGAAAACAGGACTTTATGAATTACAAAGTCCAGACAAAAAAGTTATTTCATGAAAGTTGCCGGTAAAAAGTTGGACTCAAACTCAACGTTAGAACGGAAGTCAAATAGGTCAACAAATGTGTCGTTTTGTGGAATATCATAGTGACTATAACAGTGTTCTATGAATTCCTTTTCCGTTTCAAACATTTGATCACATATTCCACAACCATAAGTTTTCACAACAAAAGGATTTATGACGGCAGCAATTATTGATTGGTGTCTGGAGAAACGATTTGATGAAAAGTCTTGCAGGTTCTCTGGCAACTCTTTTTCATCAAAACAGCTGTTAAATCTGTTAGATGAAGTATGTCCATGGTTTCTCTCTGTCATCCCCAGCGCAACATTCTGACATAACTCGGTCTTGTATGATTTCTCCCCAAGGTGTGTTGTTATATGGCAGTTCAGATCATCAATTTGTGTAAATACTATGCTACATAATTGACATCTGTATGAGTTCTCTCTGTTGTGAATTTCTAAGTGATTTCTAAGACTGCTTCTCTCCCCAAACACTCTGTGGCATATATTACACTTGTATGGCTTTTCTCCAGTGTGTGATCTTGTGTATACTTCCACTTCCAGAGTATTTACCTGTGCAGAAAAATATTTGTTTTGAGGAATACTGCCATTGTACTGGTTTTCTGCCAACAGTTTCTCTACTAAACAGCCGAATCTCTTAGTTGAAGTATCTTCTTGGGATCTCTCAGTAATCGTCGAGATAATGCTGTGACATAAGACATTCTTGTAGGGTTTTTGTCCGGAATTTAAATGGTAGTTGTGATCATCCAAATGTGTAAATATCTGGTTAGAGAGTTGACAGTTGTATAGTTTGTCTGCTGTATGAGTTATTAAGTGGCTTTGTAGAACGTCCAACCCTATAAAAGCTTTGTGACAGAAATCACATGTGTATGGCTTTTCTTCAGTGTGCATTTTGAGATCACATCCCTTAATAAATGCTTTGTCACATAGATTGAGCTTCAACGGCTTTACCTCAGTGTGGCTTCTTAGGTGTACTTTCAGATTGCAATCTTTTCTAAATGTTTTGTCACATAAATAGCATTTGTAGGGTTTTTCTCCAGTGTGAGTTCTTACATGATCTATGAGAGTAACTCTCTGTGTAAATGATATGCTACAGTACTTGCAAGTGTATGGCTTTTCCCCAGTGTGAATTCTCAAATGCACTTTGAGGTTACCTCTAGTTCGAAATGTTTTCTGACAAATATTGCACTTGTATAAAATTTCCATAGTATGCATTCCTATGTGCCTTTTCAGAATGTGTCCATATTCACATGTATTGTTGCATAACTCGGACTTGAGTGATTCTTCTCTAGAGTGAATTCTCATATGCCATCTGAGGTCCCTTTTATCGGAAAAAGTTTTGTCGCATAAACTGCACTTTGGCTTTTCTCCAGTGTGTAACATTGTGTGTCTTTTGAGATAACATCCATTTCTAAATTCTTTTAGACATACATTACATTTGTACGGCTTATGTCCAGTGTGAATGCTTAGATGGAGTTTGAGATTACCAAGCTGTGCAAATGTTTTGTTACAGTATTCACATTTGAATGGCTTTTCACCCGTGTGTGTTCTCAGATGCGTTCTCAGAGTATTTACATTTGAAAACGCTTTGCGACAGATGTTACAGGTGTACGGCTTTTGTATAGCATCCATTCTTACATCGATTTTGAGGTATAGTTCTCACGATACCATCTCTCAGTCTTGTTAAAAATTTTCACATCCGTTCTACTCTCTTTCAGTAAGGACTTCACTTTGCATATTCAGATCTTCAACTGAGAAAAAACATGAAAAAGCATAGCATGGGTTTACTACTTTATACTTTGCAAAAAAATAAACCTAAGTGTTAAAATAGCACAGTTGTAATAACGAAAACTGTCAGAATCTTGTTTACGAAGGGTGAAGTAACTATGTAGTATTTGTTTAACTTGAGATTAACTTTTTCATTTTACTTGCCTCTTACAAACGTTGCTAAATGCAGATTTTCCCCATGCAAATATGGCAATCTAAATATTAGCACACTGTTTACTTTGGATGTTATTCTATAGTTCTTCTAACAGGTTAATATGATAGTGCAATTGAAAGCACCTTCCTAGCTCTCATACAATCTGAGAAACTGGCGTCCAAAGGAACGAGGTCGAGTCAAAGTTTGCTGACCCGATTCTCGGTGTGCAATTGACTCAACAAATTTTGGGGCGGGTTTATACATGTCTTATGTTTCCCAACTAGTGCACATGCCAAATTATTTGATATTGTCACTTTAAAATGGGAGTGGCATTGATGAAAACATTCCTTTGTTTAAACAGAAACTGGATTGATCAAAATAATTTTTCCCATAACTAGAAGCTGGATGGATTAAACTAAGTTTTCGATTCGATAGAAGCTGGATTGATCGAAATAATTGTTTTCGTAATTTGAAGCTGGATCCATGAGAATATTTCTTTGCTTAAATAAAAGTTCCACTGATGAAAATATTTCTTTCGTTAAATAGAAGTTGGATTGATAAAAGTAATTTTTACAATTAAATGGAAGTTGGATTGATGAAAAAAGTTCTTGATGAAATGGAAACTGGATTGATGATAGTTATAATGCACATAGGTAAACTGCTTATTTACCAACATAAAAATGGTTCCGCGACAACTTGTATACCGACATTTCGTCTAACGACATTTTGCCTACAAGTGTATCTGTATCCATTACGGCTAATCAACAGATGCCGTTTTCTTATAGTTTCGCTAAAACGTGCTATATATTCTCAGCAATCCAGCTTCTAATTACTGAAAACATTATTTTCATCAATCCAGCTTCTATTGAATGGAAGGTCTATTTTCATCCATGCATCCAGGTTGATTTCCAGCTTCTATTTACAGGGAAAATAATTTCGATCAATTCAGCTTCTATTTCAGCACAGGAATGTTTTCATCAATCCCACTTCCATTTCGGGAAACAGTTTTTTCATCAATCCAGCTTCCATTTTAAAGTGACAATATCAAATAACTTTGTAGACGAAATGTCGTTCGACGAAATGTCTGTAGACGAAGTGTCGTAGACAAAATGTCGTTCGACGAGTTGTCGTGACACCCATAAAAATGGCATGCATATACCCAAATCCCAACCCATACAGCAGTTTATAAATATAATGTTTTAGTCAAAGTAGAAGTTTTATGAGCGATGAAAACATGATATCAATGCTAAATTATTTCAGTAACATTATAAGTTGGATGAGCATATTTATAGCAGAAATATAAGCTGAATGAGTGATGAAAAAATTATTTTGATGCTAAATTACTGCAGAAAAATAGAAGTTGGATGAGTGATTAAAATATTTCTAGTAGAAGTGGAAATTGGATGAGGAATGGAAATATGTTATAGTAGAAGTAGAAGTTGGATGAGCGATGAAAACATGACTAAAATATATTTTAAATATTTATGAACTGATGTACGAGTTGGGATTTGGGTTAAATGCATGCCGTATGGCACTGAAGACATTAGAATAATTTAGCAATGTAAAATACGGTTTTACCATAACCCCTTATCATGAAATGGAAACTGGATTGATTAAAACAAATTCTTCATGAAATGGAAGCGTGGATTGTTGATAGTTATCATGGACATAGGGGTAAACGTGTAGCTTAGCATTGTAAATTATTAGCCCAGTGTAGCATTATTATTTTTTCATCAATCCAGCTTCTTCTTTGGCGAGAATCCTTTTCATCGATCCAGCTTCCATTAGGCACAAATTCGTTTCATCAGTCCAGCCTCTTTTTAAGCAGGAATTAGTTTTTATCAATACAATTATTATTTAATTAAGAATTATTTTCCATATAGCCAGCTTCAATTTAAGCAACATTCGGTAAACCCGTAGTTTAGGTTGCTAAATTATTTTATATCATCAAATTAAAATGGAAGATGGATTGAAAAAAGAACTTGTTTCCCTAATTGGAAGTGGGATTGGTGAAACCATTTACGTGTTTAAATAGAAGTTGGATTGATCGAAATAATTTTTACCATAAATAGAAGCTGGATTGATGAAACTAAGTTTTCCACGCAATAGAAGCTGGATTGGTGAAAATTATTGTTTCCGTAAGTAGAACCTGGACCCATAAGAATAGTGCTTACCTTAAATAAAAGTTCCATTGATGAAAAATATTTCTTTGGTTAAATAGAAGTTGGGTCATTTTTTTCATGAAATGGATGCTGGATTAAAAATATTTGTCGATGCAATGGAAGCGGGATTGATGATAGTTATCATGGACATAGGAAGACTGCTTACTTACCAACGTGAAGTACGGCGTTGAAGACATTTAAATAATTTAGGAACCTAAACTACAGTATAACCCAACATTCTTTCATCAGTCCCACTTCTATTTAATGAACAATTATTTTCATCAATCCACTTCTATTTAGCAAGAATTCGTTTTGTCAACCCAATTTGTTTACCACCAACGGTGAAACTCATGCAGTGGCGGATAATTTACGACGCTAAACTACACGTTTACCGGGAATAACCTTTCTAGGGTAAACCCGTAGTTTGGGTTGCTAAATTATTTTATATCGTCAAATTAAAATGGAAGCTGGATTAAGGAAAAAAATTGTTTCACTAACTCGAAGTGGGATTGATGAAACCATTTCTGTCTTTAAATTGAAGTTGGATTGATCGAAATAATTTTTACCGTAAATAGAAGCTGGATTGATTAAACTATGTTTTTGATGCAATAGAAGCTGGAATGATTAAAATAATTGTTTCTGCAAGTAGAAGCTGGACCCATGAGAATAGTTCTTTGCTTAAATAAAAGTTTCATTGATGAAAAATATTTTTTGGGTTAAATAGAAGTTGGCTAATTTTTTTCATGAAATGGAAGCTGGATTGATTAAAACAAATTTTCGATGAAATGGAAGCGGGATTGACGATAGTTATCATGGACATAGGTAGATTGCTTACTTACCAACATGAAGTTCGGTATTGAAGATATTCATATAATTTACCAACCTAAACTACGGATTACCGCCAAATATGTTTAAGTGATATAGTGCTGACACAGTGGTAAATAACTCGTATACAAAGCTAGATTAATAATGAAAATAACAGTTGTGAATTATTTACCTGATTAATGGTCAAAATGGCGCTGCACAAAAAGATACTAGAAATACTAGAAAGCTTCATAAAATGGATTATAGATGACACTACCATCTAGCGATTGACATGTTGATCTTAAATTAATATTTGCTATAGTAATCACATGAACCCTGTTTACAACAGTACTGATTTAACGTTTTTGGTAAATTATTAAATGATTGATTATCCTATTTATGATACGGTATCAGTCGGTTCTGTAGTGATAATAACAATGTCATATAAAATCCTTTTCAATTCCAAACATAACATTTCAAAGCCCTACAGATGCCAGTCATGTATAATTGTGTTTGTGCTAAATGGGTTCTCCTATGTATTTCTTTTCCAGTGTATCATCTTGCGCCTTTCTGTCCTTTGTCCCTTTCTTTACTGGTCCTTTGGGTTTACCCTTTTACAAACATGTACTACAGTAGCAAATTGCAATCTAAACTTTTATTTTTGGCGATTAATAAAGCTTACGAACTGAATCAATAACCGCAGAAACTGAAAAGCCATGCTACAAAATACAGAGCTCACTCGATGCTTAGAAGGAGATAAGCAATCGGAGGTCCTAGTGGGTTGTTGACTAGTCAAATGGGTAAGCATATGTTGCAGGTTCTGAGGTTGATCAACTGCAGCTTCTTATAAGCAAAAGCACCAGTCTTAAAATTACTCGTCTTCTCAACTGGGAGTCAATGATGAAGTTCTAAGACAGAAAAATTCACCATCTATAGGTTTTCGCAATCTGCAGCAATCATTTGTCACAGATCGCATGTAATTTCAGCCCAACATGCAATAGAACAGTGCTTCCCAAAGTGGTGGTCCGCGGACCGGTGCCGGTCTGCGAGCCTTCAGTTGCCGGTCCGCAGAGTGAGTAAAGAAACTGGTGAAATTGTCTCGGAATCAAGAAATGATTATTATACTTTTAAAAAACACTCATTAGGCTTGAAGTAAAAGGGCAATTGAATACTAGAATTGACTAAACTTGCATTTTAATACATATTTCAGGAACCTATTTTAGGTTATCGAAAAACAGAAATAATTAATAAATTGGCACAGGTCCGCCTGTAGTGGGAAACTTCCTGCCGGTCCGTGACACTGAAAAGTTAATTTTGCCGGTCCGTGACACGGAAAAGTTTGGGAAGCACTGCAATAGAAGTTACAGGTCACAGACGAGGACAACTTACACTGCTTTGAACATCTGTGAGCTACAGTAAATGCAAAATGTCAGCATTGTCTCAGTGAGGTATAAGTCATGTAGTTTGTGAAGCCAGAAAATCTGTTGCAGCTAACAGAAACTATGAACACCATGCTTCAAAACATGTCAGTACAAATCAAATTATCTCACGAATTGAACAAACGTGAAGCCATAATTATATACAAGATTGTAACCATCAGGCCAATGCTAATTACACAATTTGTGTTACATTAAGAGTAGTAAGCTGAAAAATCTGGTTCTTCTGTCAAAGTAAAACAATGTGTACCATTTATCAACTAAACAGAAATGTATCATTCTCTTAACTTAAGTATAACAGTAGCGATAATAACAATCACACAAATCCTTTTAAATTTCAAACATACATGTATCATAACACATTACACAGGCTAAGGTTCTCAACATGAAATTAATTACATCAGCAAGACTGTTGACTGATCTCCCAAGCTTGTTTTTCACCTGACTTAATATTCTACTTAAATGAAAGTGTCTAATACCTTTGACTGCTAGTAAATGTTGATGGTAGTAGGGCAACATAAAGCCTGTATATGGAATGCAGACAAAATGACAATTTTGTGTCTTCATATTTCGAAATGGAAGTGATGTGATCAGCTAGCACAGAAAAGTGAGTTCATAATTATAACAAAGCAGACTTAAGGATCATAAACAGACTGCTGAAGAATAGTTGCGGCATCAAAGTGGCAGTAGAATGGACATTCAAATAGGTCAATAAATGTATCTCCTACGGGAATATCATTGTGATTACTTGAGTGTTCCATGAATTCTTTTTCAATTTCAAACACGTCATCACATATACCACAACCATACGATCTCAAAACAAACGGTTTCATGACGGGAGAGATTGTTGACTGGTCTCCAGAGAAAATATTTTCATTGCTACTTGTATTCATACTTGCCAATGATGACAGGTCTTGCCGATTCTCTGTCATTAGCAACTCTCCTTCATCAAGACAGTTGCCCATGCCAGTCATGTATAGTTTTTGTCCTCTATGGGTTCTTCTATGTATTTCTTTTCCAGTGTGAATTCGATTATGCCATTTCAGGCTGCTTTTGTCTGAAAAAGCTTTGTTGCATACACTGCAACTGTATGGCTTCTCTCCAGTGTGCACTCGTGTGTGTCTTTTGAGATCACATCTCTTTCTAAATGCTCTGGAACATAAGTTACACTTGTATGGCTTTTCACCAGTGTGAATTCTAACATGATCTTTGAGAGTGGCATTCTCTCTAAATGCTTTGTTACACACATCACATTTATATGGCTTTTCTCCAGAGTATTGCCCATGTATACTCATGTGTGTTTTGAGAGCAGTTGGATTTGGAAATCCTTTTTCACAAAAATTGCAGTTGTAGGAGTTGAGTACAAATAGCTTGTCATCAAAACAGCTCTCATTATTATAAAAGATGTTAAATCTGCTATTGTCAGTGCTTGCACTGCATCTATCTGAAATGCTGGACACAACATCTTCCCACAATTCCGTGCAGTATAGTCTTTCGCCAATGCAGGTCCTTGCATGGCTTTTTAGCTGACTCTTCCTTTTAAATGCTTTGTTACACAGTTGACATATATTGGAAAAGTGTGTTCTTGCATGTCTTGTTAGATCCCATTCTTTTCTAAATACTTTGAGACATAAATTACACTTGTATGGCTTTTCTCCAGTGTGAATTTTTAAATGTTCATTGAGATGACCTTGCTGCACAAATGCTTTATTACAGTATTCACATTGGAATGGCCTTTCACCAGTGTGCAATTTCAGATGCGTTTTGAGAGAACTTTTATTTGCAAACACTTTGTGACAAATGTGGCAGGTGTTAGGATTTTCTGTAGCATCCATTCCTACAGGGATTACGAGGTAAGAAATCTCAGCATATTCCATGTGAGCCTCGTCAAAAGCCTCAGATTCGTTATACTTTGCTTCAGTAAGGACTTCGCTTTGCATAATTTGGATCATCAACTGAAGAAAAAACAAGAAAAAGCATAAGTGGTTTTCTAGTTTCTACTTTGTGATGGAATGCATCTATGTATTGAAATGTCACAGCCAAAATACCACCAATATTTAGAACCATGCTGTCAACAAGAGGTGACGTTTTTAACAATGTAGTAATTTTGGTGATTTTGTTCATAAATTATATGTTACCTTTTTCATGTTACTTGCCAACTACAACTGCTGCTAAATACAGAGATTTTGCTTCATTGAAATATGGCCATGGAAATATTGGCACATTATTTACTTTGGAAGTTATTCTATATAACTCTAACGCTGGTCACCAAGATACTGCAGTTGACAGCAGTGATGCTATTTTTGCTAACCACAATCTGTGTTATTCAGGCATATTGTGTGTTTAAAGGCATAATCTGATTGATGATTGAAGTAAATAGGGACTACATGTATTACTTTTGCTATTTCTGCCTGTTACGGTTACACTAACGTTTTTTCACCAAGAATTCACTGCTTAGCTGAGCAGTGACAGGCTAAATACTTTTCAGAAGTATTTTGAGCATATAAAATAAATTACTTTAAAAAAATATTTTGAAAACACTTATGAAAATAGTTTTTCAAATACTATAGAGAAATCAACATTTTATACTGTTATTTTAATGTCTTCAATGCCGTACTTGACGTTGGTAAGTAAGCAGTCTACCTATGTCCATCATAGCTAGCATCAATCCAGCTTCCATTTCATAAGAAATTATTTTCATCAATCCAACTTCAATTTAATGAAAAAAATAACCAAAATTCTTTTTAACAAAAAGAGATTTTTCATGAATGGAAATGTGATTTAAGGAAAGAACTAAATTGTAATGGAACCAGCTTCTACCTACTGAAACAATTATTTTCATAATTCCAGCTTCAATTGAATCAAACATCTAGTTTCATCAATTTAGCTTATATTTGCAGGGGAAAATATTTATATCAACCAGATTCTATTTAAACATAAAAATGGTTTTATCAATCCCACTTCCATTTAGAGAAATAATTTTTTTTTCAGCAATCCAGCTTCCATTTTAAATTTACCATATGTATGAAATAATTGGTTATCCCGTAGTTTAGGTTGGTAAATCATTTGGGCAAAACTGGGAACGGCGGTCCCAAATTATGAAATATGTATTTTCGTAACAGGCGTCCCAAATTATGAAATGAAAGAAGTCTACAAAGTTATTTGATATTGTCACTTTAAAATGGAAGCTGGATTGATGAAAAGAACTGTTTCCATAAATGGAAGCTGGATTGATGAAAAGAACTGTTTCCCTAAATGGAAGTGGGATTGATGAAAACATTCCTGTGTTGAAATAGAAGCTGGATTGATCGAAATAATTTTTCCGTAAATAGAAGCTGGATACCAAGCTGGTTGCATGGATGAAACTAAGTTTCCATTCAATAGAAGCTGGATGAAAATATTGTTTTCAGTAATTAGAAGCTGGATTCCTGAGAATATATAGCACGTTTTAGCGAAACTACAAGAAAGCGGCCTCTGTTGATTTCTTTCATTTCATAATTTGGGACCGCCGTTCCCAGTTTTGCCATCATTTGAATGTCTTCAATGCAGTACTTGACGTTGGTAAGTAAGCAGTCTAATTATGTCCATGATAACTATCATCAATCCCGGTTCCATTTCATTGACAAATTATTTTCATCCGTCCAACTTCCATTTCTTGAAAAAATCAGGTGATCCTGTAGTTTAGGTTTTATAGACCTACACGGTAATCCCGTAGTTTAGGTTGGTAAATTATTTGAATGTCTTCAATATCGTACTTCACGTTGGTAAGTAAGCAGTTTACCTATATCCCTCATAACTATCATCAATCCCGCTTCCAGTTCATCGAGAATTTTTTTTAATCAATCCAGCTTTCATTTAATGACAAAAATTACCCAACTTCTATTTAGCCAAAGAAATATTTTTCATCAATCGAACTAAAATTATTTAAGCAAAGAACTATTTTCATGGGTCCAGCTTCTACTTACGGAAACAATTATTTTCATCATTCCTGCTTCTATTGCTTCTATTGCATCAAAAACTTCCTTTCATCAATCCAGCTTCTATTTACGGTAAAAATTATTTTCATCAATCCAACTTCTATTTAAACACAGAAATGGTTTCATCAGTCCCACTTCCATTTACCGAAACAATTTTTTTCATCTATCCAGCTTCCAATTTAATTTGACGATGTAAAAATAATTTACCAACCTAAACTACGGGTTTACCGAATTAATATACGTCGATGGCTAAAATACATTTTTATCGACACTCATAAGCGATAATTATTATTACTACAATAGGCATATTTCGGGCCTCCGAAAAGAACCATAAATACTTGTAAATGATACAACGATGATATAGATAAAAAAAGCTCACCCAATCTGGTATAATAATGAAAATAATACTTATGAATTTATCAGCCTGTTGACGTCGTCAACATGGCGTTCACGAAAATAAAAAGCTTAACCGAAAATGGACTATTTATTGCATTGCCATCTTGCGACTAAAATATCGACGTGACGAATTTTCTCTTTTCGTCTACGACTCTTCGTCTACAGATATTTGTCCCACACACATTTTCGCCTACGAGTGTATCCGTATCCACAGAGACCGCTTTCTTATAGTTTCGGGAAAACGTGCTAAGTATTTTCAAGAATCTAGTTTCTAATTACTGAAACGATTATTTTATCAATCCAACTTCTATTGAATCGAAAGCTTAGTTTCATCCATAGGCCTAGGCCTACATGCCGCTTGGTGTCACGACAATTCGTCTACTGACATTTCGTCTACAACACTTCGTTCTACACATATTTCTTCTACCGACATTTCGTCTACAAAGTTATTTGATATTGTCACTTTAAAATGGAAGCTGGATTGATGAAACATGCTGTTTCCCTTAAATGGAAGTGGGATTGATGAAAACATTCCTGTTGAAATAGAAGCTGGATTGATCGAAATAATTTTGCCGTAAATAGAAGCTGGATGCCAAGTCGGATGCATAGATGAAACTAGGTTTCCATTCAATAGAAGCTGGATTGATGACGAAAACAATAAAAAAAACTGAAACCGTATTTGATGGAATCATTGCGTGCAAGACGTAATGGTTAATACATGATTGTATAGTTCACTAATCTTTATGCACAAATGCAAAGGCAACACCTTTCACGTTTCTGTCCTTTGCCCCTTCTTTAGCCAATTGGTTTCGATTCAAGCTCTGACGCTTAACCCTAGGGCTACCAAGCTTTTTTGTAACACGGACTACCAAGGGGGTGGTTACCACCCCCCCTGGATTTCGTGTTTGGTTTTACGTATCATAACTTGTAATGTAGCATTGGATTCAGCATTCATTTCTGCACAGAATGGTATATTTAGTTGTACATTATGTGAATGCACCTCGAAATTACATCACTTTTAACAACAGGACCCATTAATTAGCAATATTGTATATTATTGCGTACATTTTGTACTTTTTGGATAAACAAAATATAAGATTATGTGTGTGTTTGAAACTAATCTATGTATAAAAGATACACAAAATCATCCCTACACATCGTCGGCCGAGAATCAGGTTGTTCTAACTGAAAGAATGTTGTTTTCGAGAAAACGGCAGAAGTATCTTTGTACAGCAAAATCATACATTCAAGTAGCGAGTAAGCTATCAATAAATAGCTCTGGAGAATCAGCATTGGTAAAGTCGTAGTTTACGTTGCTAAATTATTTGATGTTGTCACTGTAAAATGGAAGCTGGATTGATGAAAGAAATTGTTTCCCTAAATGGAAGTGGGATTGATGAAAACGTTCCTGTGATCAAAATTGAAGTTGGATTGATCGAAATAATTTTTCCCGTAAATAGAAGCTGGATGGATGAAATTAAGTTTTCGATTCAATAGAATCTGGATTGATGAAAATAATTGTTTCCGTAATTAGAAGCTGGATCTATGAGAATATATCTTTGCTTAAATAAAAGTTCCATTGATGAAAAATATTATTTTTTTCATGAAGTAGAAGTTGGATTGATAAAAGTAATTTTTTCAAATTAAATAGAAGTTGGATTGATGAAAAAATTTCTTCATGAAATGGAAGGTGGATTGATGATAGTTAACATGCACATAGGTAGACTTCTTACTTACCAACGTCAAGTACGGCATTGAAGACATTAGAATAATTTAGCAACGTAAACTACGACTTTACCTCAGCATTTTTCAGCCACAATGTTGCCTATGTTATTTTTGTTGTTTATTTAAATTTTTTGTCAACTTTGGAGTTATAGTTTGAGATAGAACAACATAGCGCTCAATGCCTGGCTAAAAATAGGGTCGGCCGCGTTTCAACGTGGACATAGAACAAGCTAGTCCGTAAACATAGGCTACTGTCAAAATGGAAATAGAACACTATAATTCTGGGTGTTTTTGGTACTTCCGAAATGCCTATGAATGTTCTAACTTCATGTGGGGATAGAGCAAGCTGCGCCAAATTCAACGGTATCAAAATGTCCCAAAACATAAAAAGTGGAGTTAGAACAACCTGATTCTCGGCCGACGACATGTTTATATAGTATAAATGTACATCCATACATATATATCCATACATATATATCGGTTTACGTTATAACGCTGTATTCAGCCATTTTCACACAGATTACGCGTATTATTATTTATTTTGATCACTTCCGGTATTCAAAAGACAAAGATGTAGGTATGCAAATGAAGCCCTTCATTCCCTCTAAAGAATGGTATCTTTGTTTCTCTTCCAGGAAGACAAATGAATACGCTACAGACAAAAAACTAAGGGGAGTCCTTCCATTCAGCCATTTTTCACGCATGTTACGCGTATTATAATTTATTTTGAGCACTTCCGGTTGTCTCAGGTCAACTCAGTGACCATAGAAATGTAGCCCCACATTCCATTCTATAGAATGGTATAATTTGTGTCTCTTAATATTAAATGACGGATAAGATATAGTCGAAAATCTAGGGGTGGTGGTATCCACCCCCCTCTGGTACCTCGGGTATATTGGGTATAACTTTTGAACGGTGTGAGATATCATCTCACATTTTACCTCAAAACGTGTGCAAATGAACCCCTACAGCTACCTAAAAGGTCAAATTTTTATTCCATACGGAAAAAGTTTGAGATGAAAAAAACCTAGAAGGGGTGGCAACCACCCCCCCCTTGGTAGCCCGAGGGTTAATGTTATTGCTAGTTATTCTTAAAAAATTAAATTTCAATTGTAGGACCGGTATATCATTCCTTATTACCAGAGGATATGATGACACAATGTAATCACTACTCTTCTAATCCCAATGCTTGACCAGAGGTCGAAGTGGGAAACAAGAGGTGCCGGTATGGATATCTGAACCATGCCTGCTTCCCTACCGGTATGAATTTCTGGAGAAATACTTGTATGCTTTGAGCCGGTATCACGAAATAGAGTATCCGTCCTAAGACTATCCTAAGATGTATGAATTTATCCCCCCGGATGGAATAAACCGGTTTAGAGTAGCCTATCTGGAGGATAAACCATTCTATCTCCCATCGTCATACGCGTGACGAAAGCCAAGACGAAAATCCAGTCAAAACCACCAAAAACGAAGTAAATTAATTTCAGGTCGACGTACAAACAAAAGATATGCAACTTAAAATATTTTATATGTACAATAAATCCAAACAGTACAACTGAATACACTTAGAAACCGCCAAAAATGCAAACTAAACCGAATACTCCATTTCGCTAAGGGGGATGCTCATGTATGGGGGATACTCTATTTCGTGATACCGGCCAGGAGAGGTGCCGTATGGCATACCGTTTCATACCGTCACAATTCGAGCACTGTGTGCGTGTGTGTGTGACAGTCAATGACAGTCGTAGTGTGACCTATCTAGCATAATTGTATTGCGTTTATTAATTTATATAGCGCCGCTCACAGCAGAGGCCAGTGCGAGAACCTTTAGAAAGAAGTAGGTTTTGAGGAGGGAGAAGGCTGAAGGAAGAGACCCAGATAATGAATGCTGGGTATCAGCTCTAATGTAATCTTATAAGCTTACCTTCCATGATTGTGCCCCTGTGAATAATAAGCACTAGGCTAATGGAGAATCACAATGCTGGCAATTCCATTAAAAGATAGAAAAGCAGGGTAAGTGCACCTAATGACAAGAATCTAAAGTCGAGGTCAGAGAGATATAGGCACATTTTGGAAAAGCAATCAAAAAGGTAGCCTACTTGATGTAATCTCTGCATGCATAACATAATATTAAATGATTAAGACATGCATGTATTGTTTATAGATCTGTATGCATCACTGTACATAAATCACCTTGTGCATTTCTGTCCTTTGTTCCTGTCTTTACTGGACCTTGGGGTTTACCCTTTTCCACACATGTACTACAGTGGCAAATTGTAATCTAAACTTTTATTTTTTTGTGATTAATAAAGCTTATGAATTGAATCAATACCCGCAGTCAGCAACTGAAAGGTCATGCTGCCACATACAGTGCTGACTTGACGCTTAGAAGGAGATAAGCAATCAGAGATCCTAGTGGGTCGTTAAAAAGTCAAATGGGTAAGCATAATTATGTTAAGTTTCAGATTCTGAGGTTGACCAAACTGTAGCTTCTTATAAGCAAAAGGACCAGTTTTAAAATTAATTATCTCCTCAACTGTGAGTCAATAATTAAGTATAAATAGCACAAAAATTCACCATAGGTTTTCACATGCTTCAACATTCCTTTCTCACAGATCGCATATAATTTTCATAACAGGTGAATAGTCCGAAGGTTCGATAGTCCAAAGATTTTTACTTAGCTTGACGGATGAAAATAATTCTTGCTTGAGGAAAGGTTGGATTAATTAACAGAATTCTTGCTTAAATAGAAGCTAGATTGATGAAAAGATATTGCAGTGTAAGTAGAAGTTGGATCCATACAACGATTTTATATCGGATTAATGTTGGACTACAGAATCTTCGGACTATCGGATTAATGTTGGACTACAGAATCTTCGGACTAGCTATCGAACCTTCCAACTATCGTGATGTAATCATCATTTCAGCCCAACAATCCAACATGCAATAAAAGTAACAGGTCATAGGTGAGGGCAACTGACACCGCTTTGAACATCTGCAAGTTACAGTAAATGCAAACTGTCAGCTGCTTTCTCAGTGAGGTACAAGTCATGTAGTCAGTTTAACTAAAATCACTAAATCTGTGGCAGCTAACAATAACTCTGAACACCATGCTTCAATAACACATGTCTGTACACAGCCAATT
>JACEVL010002572.1:0-17594 GCA_020284085.1 Aporrectodea caliginosa
AACCTTTTGTCGTGAACCTTTTGTCGTGAACCTATTGTCGTGAACCTTTTGTCGTGAACCTCTTGTCGTCAACCTTTTGTCCGTGAACCCTTTGTCGGTGAACCATTTGCGGTGAACCATTTGTCGTGACAGCGATGTGATCGTTGGACCACTGAGCATAGGCCTATCGTCCACGTCAGGGTTTGGCTCAGTTATCCCACCCGAATAATCCACTTTGCCAGTACAAACACTCATGCGTTTTAACTAGGCCTACGCATGGGATGCGTGCAGAATTGAGTAAGATATTAAACCCTGGCCAGTAGAAGCAAGACAGAGGGGTAATTTCGGCACTACCCTAGAGCACTGCCGGAATTAGACAAGATTTGAGTGACGAATTTGCCTCCTATATGTAGGCATTATTCTGACCGTACATGCAAAAATAATCGGCTGCTATAGGCCACACTAATAACGATCAGGGTTCTGCACTACAATATTTTATACATGTAGAAAACAACATAGCATTCACTTATAATTATGATCGATACCAAATTTCTAGCAACGCTGTGTCTGAATTGAAATAGGCGTACAGTTAAGAAAATGCATCAAAACAAGAATGACTTATATTCAGACTTGTATACGAGACATAAAACTCGAGACCGAGACCGAGACAGTGGGGTTCGAGACCGAGACCGAGACAGTGGGGTCCGAGACCGAGACCGAGACGAGACACCAGGTCGAGACAGTTCGAGACAGTTCAAAACGAGTGAAATGCACATTGGACCCAAGTTCCGAAACAATTTTTCTCAAATTTTATAGTCTAATACCAGGGTCAAGTCACTGAAATCAGCCGATCACCTGAATTGTATAAACTATAAAGAAATTAAATATTTCAGCCATTCTCAAATCTTCTAAATGAGTCTAGAATTTAAACCAAAAAATTCCATATCGGTCTATTAGCGATTTAGCCACATCACTCACCTTGAGAAACTAGATGTTTTTCCAAGCGTTTCGCTGATGTTGGCTTTACACAAACTGCCTGTCATTTATCCTGTTTTTCATTGATTTCCAATTGCGTGAATACAAATTTCAATATTTCACGTTCTTTATGAAACGTTTTAAGATATTTGGACTGAAAGTGCAAACTGAAACGTTAAAACTGCCTTTTTCGATATCTCTTAATACCAAAAACCCCGCTTTTTAAAAACTTCCGTTCTGTTTTGACACTCCGATCTATATCCTACACCATGCTTCCGATTAACTAGTTATCCGTTCAGCCCAGGACAATATAATAGCAAGATACTGTACAAATTTCAGAACAAAGAGAGTTTATTCGAGAACTATGGAGACCGCTTCTACAAAAGAACAAGAATTTCGCTTCGAGACAGTTTCAAAAAGGACAAGACTTTCGATTCGAGACAGTTTCCAAAAAGTCGAGAAATGACCTCGAGACCGAGACCGAGACCGAGACAGTGGGGTTCGAGACCGAGACCGAGACACCAAAAAACCTGTCTCGAGACGTCTCGAGACCGAGACAGTGTCTCGAGACAATCCAACTCTGCTTATATTACCAGTGGTGCTAAAAAATACGATTCTTGCAATGTTTTCTAACTTTTCTAAGACTGTAAGGTCCAGACCTATGACGTAACACCATAGAGCTTTATTGCTGTACGGTATTTTCCCGGCTACCCGGGGTGCAGAAATTACTTCTATGCAGAAATTACCCCCATTTTACTCTAATACTCACTATTGACCATGTGCGTTATGGACCCGTGGTTGTCAGAGGGGAGTCATTGTAATGTAATGTAATTAGTAATTTATATAGCGCCGCTCACAGCCGAGGCCATTCAGTAGCGCTCCCAGTGCGAGAACCCCGAGAGAAGAAGTATGTTTTAAGGGAGAGAGAGATGAAGACAATGATCCAGAAAGGAAAGTCTCACGCAAAGTGAAGTGAAGGGCATTCCATAAAGAGGGCCCAATGATGGCAAAGGATCGAGTTTGAGCAATCGTAGTCCTAGCTCGTGGGACAAAGAAGTCAGATCGGTCCAGAGATCGTAAAGGCCGATGAGAAGATGCAGAAAGAGGAGGACGAATGACATCCCTGAGGTATTTTGGAGCAAGTCCCAGTTTGGATTTGAGGACCAAAGCAAGGACTTTAAACTGAATGCGGTCAGAGAGAGGAAGCCAATGCAGTTGGTTAACCATGAATGATGATAAATGGGAGTATTTAGGAAGGTGAGCAATCAATCGAGCAGAAGTATTGAGAACAGATTGACGGACCTTGGGAAGACCAATAAGTAGGGAGTTGCAATAATCAATTCTGGAACAGACAAATGCATGGACAATGGATGCCATGGTAGAGAGAGGAACAGATCTGCGAATAACCCTGAGACGCCGTAGGTGAAAGTAAGAGGATCGTGTAAGGTTGGTTACATGAGCAGAAAAAGTGAGAGCGCTGTCCAAAGTGACACCTACATGTAGGTCACGCACACAAGTAGAGAACGTAAAATTGGGAAAGTTTTCAGAGAGAAGCGAAAAGTCAATTTTCAGAAGTTGTTGGGGAGTGTCAAGCCAAATAACTTAAGTTTTGGAAGAGCTTAGCGAAAGGCGATTGGAAGACATCCACAAATGCAAGTCATGGGAAAGAGCTTCAATACGGCGAGCTAAAGTGAGTTGAGTAGACGCAGGACCATGAGCATATGCCTGAACGTCATCAGCAAAAAGGTGACCAGTAGCAGAGTAATTTGTAAACAAAGAGGTAATATCAGCCGTGTACAAAATGAAAAGAAGGGGTCCAAGGACTGATCCCTGAGGAACTCCTAGAAGGAGAGACACCCAGTTAGACCTGGAATTACCAGCTATAACCATTTGGGTGCGACCAGACAGGTAGGATTGAAGCCAGAGAAGAGGGACTCCCTTAAGACCATAGGAGGATTCAAGGCGTTGGAGCAGAATATCGTGATCCACCATGTCGAAGGCTGCTGAGACATCAAAAAGTGCAAGAAGGGTGACCTGAGCCTTATCAATAGCTGAGTAGATGTCAGCTAGCATAGAGAGCAGGGCTGTTTCAGTTGAGTGGAACGCCCTGAAACCAGATTGGTGTGAGGGGAGAAGGCCTGAAGACTCAAGGTAAGGAAGAATCTGAATTGAAACCAGACGTTCAAGGGTTTTGGAAAGAAAAGACAGGTTAGAAATAGGCCGATAGTTTTTGCAGTCGTTTGGGTCCAGATTAGTTTTCTTAAGTGCCGGTAAAACCAAAGCACGTTTTTGGAAAGCAGGAATGCAGCCCTCAGCAAGCGATCTATTGAAGAGATAGAGAAAGAACGGTGCAAGATCATCAGTCATTGGAAGGTAATCACAGCACCCTGGCCCGGACTGGCCTTAAAGCGGCCATGGTTTAAGCTAGCACTTTTAGATTATAGATTACTAATGTTTAACCGTTATAGGTCACCGGGGGGTAAAGAAAATACCCCCATCTCGGCTTTTCACGGAAATTTTAATCCCTGAAAATAGTTGAAGAAATCGCTTCTATGACTTTTCCTAAACATGTTACATCCACAGAATGCATCCCGTTTCATTAGTTATTCATGCACCCAAATCAGCTATAAAGTACGAAAATGCACCACGGCATAGCTATTTTACTCAGGAATTTATAAACATAGCCTTATGCATGCTTTACACTTGAGTGTCTTGCTGTTACAATGTCTCCTTATCAGTATCTGAACATTATAATATAGAAATCGGTTTGGTTTAATCAAATTAGGATGCATAAATGAAGTTCTGCTAAATTATGACATTATAAACTCAATGATATTACTTTGTTAGGGTCTCATGACTGAGTCCTATCCGGTCTTGGGCTAGGGCATAGTTATGCTTGGGTAGGTTTCCTGGGCGGAAGGGAGACCTCTAGCGGGCGAAGTTTCCTATATAAGGATGTAGGAAAGGGGGCGTCAAGGAAGTCTCCGATGATACGGTCTTTGTGCAGTTCGTCTTGTCTGAGATCTTCCGGGCGCATGTTAGTCAAGTTCGTTTTCGTGGCAAGTTCCACTTTTCTTGGTTACTCAAGGTTGCTTGAGTTTGTTAAGGTCGTCAGCCTGTTGCTGCGTTGAAGACTTGTTTTCGTCGGCGGTCTTGCTACAAGAGAGCGAACCGTTTTCCACCGTTGTCTACCGTTGGGTAATGTATCGTTTTAATTTGTCTTTTTGTTGAGAATTATACCTTTGAAAATAGACAACGAGTTTGAGCTTTATTATAGCTGGGGGGGAACTCGTAACATATTACAATGTACACAAACGGTACCGTTCAGCATTTACTGAACAGTCATTCTGCATCTGCAGAGAGGGAAAGTGGGCAGGATAAGCAGGAATAGGCAAATGTTTTGACTGCATGCTTTCCGCAAACGAAACTGTTGCACTTAGTGCATTTGTGTTCACATTTCTTGTCGTCTTTACGTTAACACGAGTGGCATCGACCACGTTTCTTCGCTAGATTTATTGTACACCGATCGCCAACATGGCTTTTGCTACAGATGGTTGGTGTGAAATTGATGGATCGGAGGCACGCTGTGTAAGCAATGGCTCCACGAGCTTGTCAGCAACTTCTGTGATACATACTTACTTACATACATACCTACATACATACATACATACATACATACGAACATACATACATACATGCATACTTCCATCTATCCATACATAGATCCATCCCTGCATACACTCGTACATACTTACATACATACATATTATACATGCATACATAACTTTTCTTAGTTTTATATTTGAAAATCGGAGTTTATCATAGGAATCATGCGAATCACAGTTGGGGTATTTTTTTACCCCCCGGTGACCAAAATCGGTTGAGAAATATCGTGACCCTATAAGGGTTAAATACAAGGAAAACCTGGGCGATAGGCATTAGGATTCAAGTGTCCCAGGTGACCTTTAATTATATAATTTTTACTAAAGAAACTCAACTGGCTGGAAGGTTGGATAGCTGACGCAGTTCAGGAGGCAGTCGATTCCACAGTGGCGGAGTAGCTTCACTGTAGACCAAGTGTCAAATTAGAATGACGAGGTGAGAGGAGAGGTAGGACGTATACAAGAGTGCGAGTCCTAAAATAAAACAATCGCGGATTGATCGAATTGATTGTATTGTAACTAATTGACGAATGAGAGCTGATTGATTTGTTTGTGGCGAGATGGTAACCAGTCATCATTTCTCAGAGGTAAAGGCATGATAAACTTTGAAGCAAACATTGCCTGGATAGCATCCACTGGTTTCAACGAAACAGAGACAGCTGCCTGTCCGGCTCTATTCAATCAATCACGTGCACCGCCGTCAGATACTTCTGATCCCAGAGCAGATGCTTGTCTATGTTATAGCATTGGGATTGCAATTATAATTTGAATAATTATTTTTAATTGTTTCCCAAGATGATACTAAAAATTTGAGCACTGTTTATTATCTATGTCCAATTAAAGGTTTGGTACTGTAGCCTACCTCAGTCGAAAAAGTTAGAGAACGGGCATTCGAAAATTACACCGAGTATAAATAGTTATTGCATTTATAGCAAGTTACTCGCGTTGTTTTATGCGAATGCTTCCTGTAAACTGGTTACTCACTTCATCTTCAGTATCTGTTTCAGCTAATATAAGTTCTAAATCTGTAGCTGTTGACAAAATTTTACGTAGAAATATCGGCTTACGTTGTGATGCTACATTCAGCCATTTTCAGACAGATATCGCGTATTATTATTTATTTTGATCACTTCCAATGTTCAAAAGACAAATAAGTAAGCAAGCAAATGTAGCCCTGCATTCCCTCTACAGAGTGGTATATTTTTTTATCTTCCAGGAAGAATAATGAATACGCTTTAGTCGAAAAACTAAGGGGTGGTATCCACCCTCCGCTCTGGTACCTCGCCTATAATAGGGTATAACTTTTTAATGTCGTGGTATACCACCACGATGTTTACCTCAAAATGTGCGCTAATGAACCTGCTACAGCAACCTAAAATGTAAAAATTATATTCCATATGAAACAAATTTTTATGCATAAAAACGTAGGGGGTGGTAACCACCACCCCTCGTTTGCTAACCCGAGGGTTAACCCTCAGGCTACCAAGGTTGTTTTGTGACATCGGCTACCAAGGGGGTGGTTACCACCTCCCCTAGATTTCGTGTTTGGTTTCATATATCATAACTTGTAATATAGCAATGGATTCAGCATTCATTTCTGCACTGAATGGTGTATTTAGTTGTACATTATGTGGATGCAACTCGAAATTACATCACTTTTAACAACGGAACCTCCTTAATTAGCGATATTTTATATAATTGCATACATTTTGTATTTTTTGGATAAACAAATATAAGATTATGTGTGTTTTGAAACTGATCTATGTATCCAAGATACCCACATACATCGCTACACATGTTTATTATATACGTATAAATATACATACATATATCCATACATATATATCGGTTTACGTTGTGATGCTGTATTAGGCCTTTTTCACACAGATTACGCGTATAATTATTTATTTTTATCACTTCCGCTATTCAAAAGACAAAGATGTAGGTATGCAAATGAAGCCATACATGCCCTCTAAAGAATGGTATATTTGCTTCTCTTCCAGGAAGACAAATGAATACGTTACAGACGAAAAACTAAGGGGAAGTTCTTCCATTCAGCCATTTTTCACGCATATTACACGTATTATTATTTATTTTTTTATCACTTCCTGTTTTCAAAAGACAAACATATAAGTATGCAAAATGAAGCCCTGCATTCCCTCTAAAGAACGGTATATTTGTTTCTCTTCTAGGAAGAATAGTCAATAAGCTATAGTCGAAAAACTAAGGGGGGTGTGGTATCCACCCCACCATGGTGCCTCGGGTATATCGGGTATAACGTTTGAATGGCGTGGGCTACCACCATAATGTTTACCTCAAAATGTGCGCCAATGAATCTGCTACAGCTACATAAAATGCAAAAATTATATTCCATATGAACAAAATTTTATGCATAAAAACGAAGGGGTTGTAACCACCCCCCACTTGGTAGCCTGAGGGTTAACGCACCAATGCCTTATTCGCTGCTATTACTTTGCTATCAGACATGCATGGTTTACATACTTGGGATATGCTATGCTGGCTGAATAGAAAGCGCCTGATGCTTTTTGTATACGAAATTTGTATTGATATTACTGACATTACTCACGGAATTGTAACCGGTACTTATGCTTTTACTCCATTGGTTGCATAATGATTGTAATTGGGCGACCCCCTGTTAGCGGAACGGTTCGTTCTTTTTGGGTTCCAAATATTCGCTCTATTGTTTCTGTGACTAAGTGATGTGATTATGTTTTTATTCAGTGAACAATAAAGCTTTGATTGATTAATATCTGTTAAAGGTACTTTACCTCAGTCGAAAAAGTTGGAGAAAGGGCGTCTCTTTCACTCGAAAATTACACCGAGTCATAATAATTGATAAGCATCTTTCATGTTTGCCTTGACGACGCAGCTATGTACATTTCTCAAAATGTAATAGGGACTCCTGAAAGAAATCCGTCACCTTTGACTTAATTTGTGATTTTAACAAGTATCAACGCAATCATAGTAAACGTTTAGTGCGTCTTAACTACGATTTATTCTTACTTCCTCGTGTTTTCCTGTCGGCGTTTCCCGTTTCCGTTTCTGGATTGTATTTTGAAAACGAAAAGTTGTAATAATGACTTTATAATTTTATTACCAGCGGGCTCGTACGACCCCCATTCGGCCATCTGGTAATATAATTAAAGTCGTTATTACAACTGATCGTTTTTACGACTTTTCGGTGCTAAAAACAGACGCCGAATTTTTCAGAATTCAAATTGTGCTAAAAATAAACACGTGCCCATTGCGACGTCTTTCAGTTTATCAGCTTCAACCGTGCAATTGACTAAATAATTGTAGCTTTTCGAAATAAATGCGCATTCTGTAGTACGGTAAGTATTGATAACTGCATGAATACTTACTATATAATACAATTTACTGGAGTATAGTGTTGAAAACAGCTTATAGTCACAAATTATGCTATCCTAACTTGTGGCCACCAAGTACCGTTAACATCGATATTGCGTAGTGGTAGAGGGGTGGTGAGTTGGATTGGATCCATAGTTTAACGGCAGCTTATGACAACATAGGCCGTTGCCCCCGACAAATTTTTTGGCATATTACTCATGGGTGGTGGCCCTGGTGGGTGATGGTGGTTGTTTTTTTTGTTTAACGACTAGCTGTGTGGTAAAAAAGACCATTAGTGTCGCCCGCCTCCTTTATCCAGGCTTGGGACTTGCACTGTCAGAAAGCGAACAGTGGCGGATTTGGTATAACGCGGTTGCTGTAGGCCTATTTATAGAATGTAAGTATGTCTAGCAATAGCAGTGTATTACGAATTGTTTAGTGAGACCTTGTGGCTGTCGAGGCCAATTAAATCGACCTTTAACCCATAATTATTCTAATTAGATATAATTTCCATCCGTAGCTGTAGTTCCTCTTTGACGACGTTTGGTAATAACAAAGATAATCAGCGTCGTCCTCATTTGCCCAGGCTTTAGACTGGCACCACCCGAGTATACGGTAGTAGCTGAGACTTTCTTTCTTATTATACGTTGTTTTACACGCATTCTTCAGAAGTTTCAAATGCGTAAATGCGTTTGATAGCTGTAATACGCCTAAAAATAATCTTTGTCGGCGGGGACGGCCTATGTTGCCATAAGCTGCCGATAATCTGTGAATCCAATCCAATGGCTTTCCTGAACTTTCACGTCCGTGCCCTAGTGTCAGGCAGTGACAAACCCACCCTGGATAAAGGACGGCGACGCTAATGATATTTGCGATCACACAATATCTTTGAACAAAAGATACTTCTATTATCGACAGCCTGCAACTGACACTCAGAACTTGTAGGGTGCGGTCGACGTCTTCAAAATGGCGATAAACTATGGGGAAAACGTCAAAAACCGCCTACAATTGGGCGGTGCCTGTCTGAAGGTTGGAATAAAGATGGAGATCAACGTGGATTATTTGTCTCTCGAAGGAGGGATATCAAATTCGAGCATTCGGTAATAAACAATGGACTGTAAAAGCCGAAAGTTTTCGACAAACAATATATCATACAATGCTCTTTAATATACCTTTTACACGCCTTATACCGTCGCTATAAATAAAGACAATTCGTTGAATCGGCAGACAGATTATTCTGTGTAAGTTTGTTGCTAACGGTGCTTGGTGGCAACAAAATGGTGATAAACAACTGAAAGAGCGTTTCTGACGACTACAAAACTCGTGTCCAACTTGTAACGGCTAGTGTTTTTTACGGTGTTTAGCAGCTGATAAATATTATTTGTTATTTGTCGTTGCCAATGCTGCTGGTAAACATGAAATGTTTATATTGCGCCTAATTTTTTAAACAGCAAAAGTTAACAATATTGCTGCACCGCGTTTGTTTAATTGAGGTCAACTCCGTGACGCAAATATTCAAGAATATATAAATAAAACTTTAAATGTAATGTGTCCTTTGTGCCGACGCAATTTTGAGCATTTGATGCCAAATGGAATACACTTTGGGCTTTAATTTACCTCAATTTTTCACCGATGATTTCGATATAAAAGTACCTAAACCATCTAGATCTGTGAAAACGAATTTTATTATATGAATAAACTGGACGTGATAAGGGTTCAAGAGAATTGAACGGAAAAGAGTAGCCTAACTGTTGAATACGCTCTAGAGCAGTTGTGTTTGTCAAACCAGGAAAATCGGCAGCGAGGAAGCCTGAACGGTCAATTTTCTCAGAATACCGTTAAGGTGTTTATGTTCCCCTACAGTGGCAAATCCCCACCAAACAGGTGAGGCATAAAGTAACCGTGCGAGGGTGGTAGCCTAGCTCTAACAACGTCAAAGAGACGTTGACCATGGTGACCGTAGGTGACCAAAACACGTAGCGCGAACATGGATTTTCGGGCTTTGCAGCATATTTTGTCAATGTGTGCCGCAAAGCCAATCCGATCAGAGATGGTGACACCCAAATGACCATGCATCTCCTGGACCCGCTCGATGCCAGGGATGAGAGGAGGGAGGACAATAGGTTTGGACCTCTGTCGTTTGACAACTATTTCCCTGGTCTTAGCATGGTTTAATTTAAGATTGCTAATGGATTCCCACTTAGAGATTATGGTCAATTTCAGAAAGAGTGCTGTCAATGCAGGAAGCAGGGACCAGCAAGTAGCTATCGTCGGCATATTTAGTGAGACGGTTTCCATTGTATTTAGGTTTAAGGCTAGAAATTGGTATAAAATCAGTAGGTCCAAGGCCAGAGCCTTGTACTATACTGGCATTAATGGTACAAATGGGAAGAGATGGCGGAAGGCAAGAAACTCCTAACGACCAGGGGGTATGGGGAAGCGTCGTAAGTTCCTCCATCGGGGTCTGACGCAATTTTGAGCATTTGATACCAAATGGAGTGCATTTTGGGCTCTTGTTTGCCTCACAATTTTCAAAAGTTGGGGGGACCGTCCCAACCTGTTCGAAAGTTGGGGGGACGCGTCCCACGGGTCCCATAGGGTGGTTGCGCCTATGGCCAAAATAATCTTTGTCGGAGCCAACGGCCTATGTTGTCATAAGCTGGATAGTTGGATACTAATAAATGTTCTTATACTGCTGTTTCTAGTTTCTACTGCTGCTGCTGCTGCTGCTGCTGCTGCTACTACTACTACTACAACTGTATACTATTGCTATTACAATCATCATCACCACCACCACCACTACTACGATCATCATCATCATCAGCAGCCTATTTATTATTACTAAATCTGAGTTGTACACCTATTAGCCTGGTAGGGACTGCGACTATGGGAAGGCGTGCTAATGACGTGGCGGGTATACGTACAATACTGACTTAGAAACATGCACTGAAAATGAAATGATTCAGTTTGCTGACCTAACAAAGTCATTTGCTCATGAACAGACAAATGAAACGTCACGAGAACTGTTCCTTTATCGGTTAATCACAAATAAGAGACGCAAGGATACCTTTCCGAATGTTGAGATAGCACTGCGAATATATCTTGTTCTGATGGTGGCAAACTATAGCAGTGAGCGTTCGTTTTCAAAACTTAAATTGATTAAAAACAGACTGAGAACGTCAATGTCAGAAGACAGACTTGTTAGTTTGACATTGTTGAGCATCGAAAGTGACATACTACGTGAGCTACATGCAATTTGACGACATAATTGATGAATTTGCAAGCCAAAAGGCTCGCAAAGTATGTGTGTAAATTGACTAAACTCCATGACAATTTGAACAATATTGATTATCATTGTCATTTCATAATTTGTTGTTGCTTTTAACTCTCTCTTAGTCTATAGGCCTATGCAAACTGCAAACACTGTGACTAATCAGTTACACTCTTGTTAGCTTATTAGGCGAATTTTGCTTTCTGTACTGTGGTAGGCCTGCAATTGTAACATTCTTTTACCAAGAGTCACTCTAATATTGTTAAACTAATATTGCTAAATATTGTAAAAGATGTATACTTTAACACTAGACAGGGTAATTATAAGACCTACTGGTATTGTACAAAGAGAAAGAAGGCACGAACGTTGATTGAACTTCTTGATTCGTTTAGCATAACACGTTTTATGTGTCTTTTTGTTGTGATTCTGTGGGCTGGGGCCCCCACAGTTTCACTGAACAGGGCCACCACATTTGTTAATCCGGCTCTGCCCATTTAGGTTCCATCGTATATTTTTATGGGCTTGTCGAAAGGGTGTTATCATCCGTTTTACGTTGTAACCCGGGTGCGCTAAGGCCTAGTGTTTAACATGCTGGAATATCAACCGAGCGATCGGGGTTCAAATCCACTGATTTGCTGTTGATGAAACTAGGGAGCGGGGAGATGGTTCATTGGTAAAATGTTGGCACCAGAGACGAGCCATTCCATAAGGTTGACTCACCATCTACTCCCTAGAGGCGATTGTAAAATGAGCAGTGGGACAGATTGGCGCCTTACAGGCTGCCATAAAATAAATTTCGACTCTTGCTAAACTTGTTATCGTCTATTACTAATATGTCATGTGAGCTTACTGTGCGCTCTTGTTAATTTGAATCACTAAACGAATATAATAATTATTATTATTTCTATGCGCATTGACTTTGATGTCACTATGCTTGCGGCAAGAAGCGCCTTCGGATAAATACAAAATAGAACTTGTGAACAAATGTTTTGCATATATAATGAGCACAGGTGTTCCTTAGGTTGATATATATATATATATATATATATATATATATATATATATATAGGTATAATGTATCGATTGTTAAGCGTTTTAGTCTTAGGCCTTAGTTGCTGTCGGCTGGCGGGCGTTTGGCCTAAAGTAGCCTAAACATTGGATGACGGTAGATTCTCTAAACACGTGCAGTTAGCGCGCCAAACTTAGAAACTGCTGATGACAGTGAATTTGAACAATAGAGTGTAGTAGTTGTTTTAATGCAGTAGAGAGCTGTATGTTAGAAGTTACAGTCGAGTTGTGTTTGATGAATAACTGTGTTTAGAAGAAAAACATTCAAAGAACTGTGTCAATTTAATTCTTAAACAGTTACAAGACGTTGAGCAAATTATATGTAGAGATAAGAAAAGTTTTGAGGAAGGTCACAACTAAGACAGAAGAAGAGTTGGTGACACGACTCTTGCTAAACTTGTTATCGTCTATTATTAATATGTCATGTGAGCTTACTGTGCGCTCTTGTTAATTTGAATCACTAAACGAATAATTATAATAATTATTATTATTTCTATGCGCATTGACTTTTGATGTCGCTATGCTTGCGGCAAGAAACGCCTATAATAATATGAAGAGGCGCTAAACAAATTAACTTCAGAAATAAATAATAAAACCTTTTCGTCAAACTCTGGACATTTTATCAATAAAATCGTTCAGAATGTCGCTGGATGGCGTTAAACGCTGGACAATTTAATACTATACTAAGACACCTTTAAAACGACTTGAGATGCCATTATAAATATTATGTCATTTCACGTTATCTTTTTAGATATAATCCTAACAAAACAATGATAATTATTGGGTTGCTGAATACGTAGAACGGAGTATAATCCATTGTGCATGTACTTTAGCTGAACCTTGCGGATTCCAATATCGCTGACATCGATTTCAAATTTAATGGTTAGACAAGACCTAGCAATGGAACCCTACGGACGTTACAAATTTGTAGGATTGACTGAAGATGTTTTAAAGTTGTCTAAGGAATGCATTGCATTTTGGATGGTCCAACGTCTTGTAGCGACCAGAGTTTAATGTTATGTAAACCATGAGACCAAATTTGACACAAATCGCATGCTGTAGCCTACAGGAAGCCAAAGCAAGAAACTACGCAAAGGGGTTATAACACTAATTAACTTTATGGATCTTCTCAGTGAAGACAGATCTCGAATTGGTTATGGTAAAATGTAAATCGTACCCCGTAGAACTATAAGGCTCTATGTCCACTTTTTTGAAAAATCAACGTAACGCTATATCCGTTACCGGGATGTCCTGAACAGTCTAGCTTAACTGGAGACGCTTTCTTTAGCTCAATCTGTGAGTGCTATAAAGCTCTAGGCCCTATGTCCACAAATTTGGACAGTGTCTCAAAGCTATAGAGGAACAAGTCAGTCATCCAATAGAATCATTAATTTTGTATCACGTGAATTGGAGATATAACCGTGTTCGAGTGAGGTCTGAAAAAAGAATTATACGGTGCTATGTCCATAGCCAATAGCAGTGAGAGATCTTAACACGTGACTGGACTTATAACCGTGTTCGAGTGAGGTCTGAAAAAGAATTATACGGTGCTATGTCCATAGCCAATAGCAGTGAGAGATCTTAACACGTGACTGGACTTAGAACCTACAGCAGTCATTTCTGCCATAATTATAGCCAAATTACTCATAATCGGTTTACATTATCAATCAATCAATCAATCATAGAATTTATATAGCGCCTCTTCAAGGGCTCTACTCAGAGGCGCTCCAAAGCCAGGCCCGATCATACAGAAAAGTCTTCAAGTGGAAAGAAATACAAATATAATCATACTAAGGGAAAACTTTGTTTTCCAAAAAGTTTAATTTAATTGCCATTAATGAAACAGAGCAAAAGATTTTCGTCAGCAAATCTTAAAAATCGTTTTTCTCCGTTTCGCAAAAAGTGGACATAGAGCTATAAAGTTCTAGGGGTACGAAATGTAGACGTTTTATACAGTGACAGTGGGGCCTTAATTCTGTGCATAATTATTTCAATGAATTCATTCTGTGAGATACTTAGACCCACCCTCCCGTGGCAATTGGTATGTGTTGCCAGCGTATACTCACTACAGCTGCGTTTGCTATGGGGCTCAAGCGCAGCAGACATTTGAACGCCAAACCTTTCGGATGACAGTCCATCGCAACCGGTTTTTTTAAACTACTCTTGACCCTCTGGACAACCCTCTGATTCGGCGCAGCGCTTCTGAATAAACTGGTGCCCTGCGCTTAGTTTCGAGTGGCGCTTTAGTTAAGTAGCCTATAGTTTACAAAAAGAGCTAAAGAGGTCTCGCGGACCAGAAAGCTGGTCAGAGGGGAGGCTTTTCCAAAGAGAAGGACCCAAATTGATAGAACAGAATGCAAGTAGAGACTCCATAATTATCAGCCTTAAAGAGGATGTAGAGATGAGTCCGAGAACCCTGAGGAGAGCAAAAAGAGCAGGAAGGGAGCGAGATAAGTGAAAAATGGCAGAGGACTAGAGGTAGAGCGCTCCGAAAGATAGGAAGTCATCCAGAGGTGTAGAAATTTTTTATTACATTATAAATTATGGTTCATTTCCTACTTTCATTTCTGCAATTTTTTTGAAATTGTGACTGAGATTTTATAAAAGTTTAAATATAATAACACATGCTGCCTTAACGATTATCCACTCTTTTATTGTTTCTCGCCTTGATTAGGCTACTGCAGCGCCCTCTATGTGGGTCTTTCGGCGGCTCGGGTTGGGTGCTTGGTTCGGGTCATGCGAGCGGCGGCACGCCTCATTGGCCGCATCGCAAGATTCGGCCATGTTAGTGATTACATGCGGGATGTCTTGCATTGGCTCCCTTTCCCGCAGCGGATAACTTACCGGATCTCTGCCTTGGTCTGGCGCTGCCTCGCGGGTGTGGCCCCTGTTTACTTACAGAAGCTGTGCTGCTCCACCCCTGAGCGTCCAGCGCCGTGGTTCTCTTCGCTCCTCTAAGCAGGTTGAGCTTCTTGTGCCCCGGTCCAGTGATGTAGTACTCGAGTCCGGCAAAGGACTCGAGTCCGACTCGAGACCGATTTTTGTGGACTCGGACTCGGACTCGGACTCGGATGGTCATGACTCGGACTTGGACTCGGACTCGGACTCGAAGGCCCTGGACTCGAATTTGACTCGATGACTCGGTTTCCGAGTCACAATTAATTTTTTGTCTCGCAATAAAATACGACTTTTATACTTGCTTACTTACGCGTCTAAAATAGGTGGTCTAAACTCTGAACTAAAGAGCCCATTAGATATCAACGAGCTCGCCATAAGTGGAGGTTGTCGTTCAAAGAGCATCGGGTGATCATACCCCACCCAGTCAGAGACGATATTTTTCGGTGCCTGCACACATCGGAGTTAATGAGTACACCAGACGCGCCCAAGAGGCCCGTTTGGCAGAATTTCTGGAGTTTGCAGCCGCTGAGAATTCTTCATCCCGATGCCCCCCAAGTAATGGGATATCGGGGTAGAATCGCTCCGTTGAAACCGCCAAGCGTCTGATGATCAAGGACATCAAAGGGAGAGTTGATCTAGCTCTTCTGACCTAGCGGACTACCCCATTCGCGCAACTTGGCTAGCCGAATGGCAATTGGACATTTTACGATACAGACAATACATGTATATACAACATCTGGCGATTGTGCAGCCCTCTGCGCACGAACCTTAGGAGCCGCAGCATGCATCTAGAATTCTAGATCGATGTGTTAACAATAAGGCAGTGATAAAATAATGTACATTCAAGTCTAATCTCATTGTTTAGAAATCAGTAAGACTAATTCTTCCAATATTCTTGTAATTAAAATTATGGCTAAGGTTCAGAACCAAAAGTTGTAGAGGACAAATTACATTACATTAGCCTACATTATCGCTCTTTAGAATAGCCTTAAGACCCTGTTTAAGATTTATTATGATTGGACTTTCCTTTCCTTTTGTGCAGGATTCTTTTTGTTTCGGCGCGTTATAAAGGCAGTTTGACGACGACGATGATGATGATGATGATGATGATGATGTTAATAATAATAATAATAATAATAATAATAATAATAATAATAATAATAATAATAATAATAATAATAATAATAATAATAATAATTCTTTCAGCATTAATGTGCTGTTATTTTTCTATGCCATTAAATTGCTTGTATCAGTGTATTTTGTTGTTGAAGGACTCGGACTCGGACTCGGACTCGGACTCGATCTTTGTGACTCGGACTCGGACTCGGACTCGAGCAGCTCTGGACTCGGACTCGACTCGGACTCGGCTTAGGTGGACTCGGACTCGACTCGGACTCGGCTTAGGTGGACTCGACTGCATCACTGCCCCGGTCACGGACCTCTATTATGCAGCGCCGTGCCTTTTCTGTTGCTGGCCCTGCAATCTGAAATGAGCTCCTGTGGATCTACGTCTAATGCATAGAGCCCTTGCGGCCGCATTCTTCTCTAACCTGAAGACTGTTCTCTTTAGCCGGGTTGAGTCGGGTCGAGCGCTTCTGAGTAAATAATCTTGAAGGGGCGCTATATAAATCTCTGAAATGAATGAATGAAATGAACATGCAGATTCTGTCGATCAGTTTTCAAGCAGCTTTC
The DNA here is from genome assembly GCA_020284085.1 of Aporrectodea caliginosa. Taxonomy (NCBI): domain Eukaryota; kingdom Metazoa; phylum Annelida; class Clitellata; order Crassiclitellata; family Lumbricidae; genus Aporrectodea; species Aporrectodea caliginosa. Next base: position 16,915 of record JACEVL010002572.1, read on the forward strand.
TTATGCGATGATCATGATTTTGATTTGAAGCAATATTTTAAATTACTCCATAGCCTACAGCTTTCGAGATCGGTTTTTGTCCTAAAACAAAGTTGTAGAAGTCCGCACATGTCATTCTATAAATTGTCTTCACAAGCAATTCAGGTTCCACTAGTTCAACACATTCTTTTACGCCGGTCACAATGGTCAGTCCATAGGTTATTCATTATAGAAAGGAGTCTTTCAACTGGAGCATTGCTCACTGACACCGACAACACAAGATCAATCAGTTTTTGCAAACTTCAACAGTTCATTGCTTTAAAAATGCAACCCATTTCAGATCTGCATCTTTGACTAGCATGCTTCGGCAAAACTGCTCGAAGGTAAGTTAACTCATTGTAAAGCTCATCTCCGTCACCAATCGAAGAAAAGTTAGCAGTAATTAGTACGGGTAGGCCTATTGTGTTTTAAGTCACAAAATTTTAGTTTGGTCACAAATTTGAAAGTTGGGACATTTGGCTTTCCCGACTTGGTCAAGTCGGGACAGAGGACATTTGCCTCGAAATCGGGACTGTCCCGTCGCAAACCTAGTCATTTGCCATTAAAGCTTTACTATTAATCTGCTCTACAGTAAGGCTGCTCACGTTACTTTCGAACAAGTATCTAAAATTCAGCTGAAAGTAGATGAATTAAACAATTTC
>JACEVL010002573.1:0-26896 GCA_020284085.1 Aporrectodea caliginosa
TTATTGAAATGAGTCATTGAAAAGAGTTATTGAAAGAGTTATTGAAAAGAGAATTGAAAAGAGTTATTGAAAAGAGTTATTGAAAGAGTTATTGAAAAGAGTTATTGAAAAGAGTTATTGAAAAGAGTTATTGAAAGAGTTATTGAAAAGAGTTATTGAAAGAGTTATTGAAAGAGTTATTGAAAGAGTTATTGAAAAGAGTTATTGAAAAGAGTTATTGAAAAGAGTTATTGAAAAGAGTTTTTGAAAGAGTTATTGAAAAGAGTTATTGAAAAGAGTTATTAGAAAAAAGAGTTATTGAAAGAGTTATTGAAAAGAGTTATTGAGTTATTGAAAAGAGTTATTGAAAAGAGTTATTGAAAAGAGTTATTGAAAGAGTTATTGAAAAAGTTATTTGAAAGAGTTATTGAAAAAGAGTTATTGAAAGAGTTATTGAAAAGAGTTATTGAAAGAGTTATTGAAAAGAGTTATTGAAAAGAGTTATTGAAGTTATTGAAAGAGTTATTGAAAAGAGTTATTGAAAAGAGTTATTGAAAGAGTTATTGAAAGAGTTATTGAAAAGAGTTATTGAAAAGAGTTATTGAAAAGAGTTATTGAAAAGAGTTATTGAAAAGAGTTATTGAAAGAGTTATTGAAAAGAGTTATTGAAAAGAGTTATTGAAAAGAGTTATTGAAAGAGTTATTGAAAAGAGTTATTGAAAAGAGTTATTGAAAAGAGTTATTGAAAAGAGTTATTGAAAAGAGTTATTGAAAAGAGTTATTGAAAAGAGTTATTGAAAAGAGTTATTGAAAGAGTTAAAAGAGTTATTGAAAAGAGTTATTGAAAAGAGTTATTGAAAAGAGTTATTGAAAAGAGTTATTGAAAGTTATTGAAAAGAGTTATTGAAAAGAGTTATTGAAAGAGTTATTGAAAAGAGTTATTGAAAGAGTTATTGAAAAGAGTTATTGAAAGAGTTATTGAAAAGAGTTATTGAAAAAGAGTTATTGAAAGAGTTATTGAAAAGAGTTATTGAAAAGAGTTATTGAAAGAGTTATTGAAAGAGTTATTGAAAGAGTTATTGAAAAGAGTTATTGAAAAGAGTTATTGAAAAGAGTTATTGAAAAGAGTTATTGAAAGAGTTATTGAAAGAGTTATTGAAAAGAGTTATTGAAAAGAGTTGAAAAGAGTTATTGAAAAGAGTTATTGAAAGAGTTATTGAAAAGAGTTATTGAAAGAGTTATGAAAAGAGTTATTGAAAAGAGTTATTGAAAAGAGTTATTGAAAAGAGTTATTGAAAGAGTTATTGAAAGAGTTATTGAAAGAGTTATTGAAAAGAGTTATTTAAAAGAGTTATTGAAAAGAGTTATTGAAAAGAGTTATTGAAAAGTTATTGAATATTGAAAAGAGTTATTGAAAGAGTTATTGAAAAGAGTTATTGAAAAGAGTTATTGAAAAGAGTTATTGAAAAGAGTTATTGAAAAGAGTTATTGAAAAGAGTTATTGAAAAGAGTTATTGAAAAGAGTTATTGAAAAGAGTTATTGAAAAGAGTTATTGAAAAGAGTTATTGAAAGAGTTATTGAAAAGAGTTATTGAAAAGAGTTATTGAAAAGAGTTATTGAAAGAGTTATTGAAAAGAGTTATTGAAAAGAGTTATTGAAAAGAGTTATTGAAAGAGTTATTGAAAAAGAGTTATTATTGAAAAGAGTTATTGAAAAGAGTTATTGAAAAGAGTTATTGAAAAGAGTTATTGAAAAGAGTTATTGAAAGAGTTATTGAAAAGAGTTATTGAAAAGAGTTATTGAAAAGAGTTATTGAAAAGAGTTATTGAAAAGAGTTATTGAAAAGAGTTATTGAAAAGAGTTATTGAAAAAAGAGTTATTGAAAGAGTTATTGAAAAGAGTTATTGAAAGAGTTATTGAAAAGAGTTATTGAAAAGAGTTATTGAAAAGAGTTATTGAAAAGAGTTATTGAAAAGAGTTATTGAAAAGAGTTATTGAAAAGAGTTATTGAAAAGAGTTATTGAAAAGAGTTATTGAAAGAGTTATTGAAAGAGTTATTGAAAAGAGTTATTGAAAGAGTTATTGAAAAGAGTTATTGAAAAGAGTTATTGAAAGAGTTATTGAAAAGAGTTATTGAAAAGAGTTATTGAAAAGAGTTATTGAAAAGAGTTATTGAAAAGAGTTATTGAAAAGAGTTATTGAAAGAGTTATTGAAAGAGTTATTGAAAAGAGTTATTGAAAAGAGTTATTGAAAGAGTTATTGAAAAGAGTTATTGAAAAGAGTTATTGAAAAGAGTTATTGAAAAGAGTTATTGAAAGAGTTATTGAAAAGAGTTATTGAAAAGAGTTATTGAAAAGAGTTATTGAAAAGAGTTATTGAAAAGAGTTATTGAAAAGAGTTATTGAAAAGAGTTATTGAAAAGAGTTATTGAAAGAGTTATTGAAAAGATTATTGAAAAGAGTTATTGAAAAGAGTTATTGAAAGAGTTATTGAAAAGAGTTATTGAAAAGAGTTATTGAAAGAGTTATTGAAAGAGTTATTGAAAAGAGTTATTGAAAAGAGTTATTGAAAAGAGTTATTGAAAAGAGTTATTGAAAGAGTTATTGAAAAGAGTTATTGAAAAGAGTTATTGAAAAGAGTTATTGAAAGAGTTATTGAAAAGAGTTATTGAAAAGAGTTATTGAAAAGAGTTATTGAAAAGAGTTATTGAAAAGAGTTATTGAAAAGAGTTATTGAAAGAGTTATTGAAAGAGTTATTGAAAAGAGTTATTGAAAAGAGTTATTGAAAAGAGTTATTGAAAAGAGTTATTGAAAAGAGTTATTGAAAAGAGTTATTGAAAAGAGTTATTGAAAGAGTTATTGAAAGAGTTATTGAAAAGAGTTATTGAAAAGAGTTATTGAAAAGAGTTATTGAAAGAGTTATTGAAAAGAGTTATTGAAAAGAGTTATTGAAAGAGTTATTGAAAAGTTTTGAAAGAGTTATTGAAAAAGTTATTGAAAAGAGTTATTGAAAGAGTTATTGAAAAGAGTTATTGAAAGAGTTATTGAAAAGAGTTATTGAAAAGAGTTATTGAAAAGAGTTATTGAAAGAGTTATTGAAAAGTTATTGAAAAGAGTTATTGAAAAGAGTTATTTGAATTGAAAAGTTATTGAAAAGAGTTATTGAAAGAGTTATTGAAAGAGTTATTGAAAAGAGTTATTGAAAGAGTTATTGAAAAGAGTTATTGAAAGAGTTAAAGAGTTATTGAAAAGAGTTATTGAAAAGAGTTATTGAAAGAGTTATTGAAAGAGTTATTGAAAGAGTTATTGAAAGAGTTATTGAAAGAGTTATTGAAAAGAGTTATTGAAAGAGTTATTGAAAAGTTATTGAAAGAGTTATTGAAAGAGTTATTGAAAAGAGTTATTGAAAGAGTTATTGAGTTTATGAAAAGAGTTATTGAAAAGAGTTATTGAAAAGAGTTATTGAAAGAGTTATTGAAAAGAGTTATTGAAAAAGAGTTATTGAAAAAGAGTTATTGAAAAGAGTTATTGAAAAGAGTTATTGAAAAGAGTTATTGAAAGAGTTATTAGTTATTGAAAAGAGTTATTGAAAAGAGTTATTGAAAAGAGTTATTGAAAAGAGTTATTGAAAAGAGTTATTGAAAAGAGTTATTGAAAGAGTTATTGAAAGAGTTATTGAAAAGAGTTATTGAAAAGAGTTATTGAAAAGAGTTATTGAAAAGAGTTATTGAAAAGAGTTATTGAAAAGAGTTATTGAAAAGAGTTATTGAAAAGAGTTATTGAAAAGAGTTATTGAAAAGAGTTATTGAAAAGAGTTATTGAAAGAGTTATTGAAAAGAGTTATTTGAAAGAGTTATTGAAAAGAGTTATTGAAAGAGTTATTGAAAGAGTTATTGAAAGAGTTATTGAAAAGAGTTATTGAAAAGAGTTATTGAAAAGAGTTATTGAAAAGAGTTATTGAAAAGAGTTATTGAAAAGAGTTATTGAAAAGAGTTATTGAAAAGAGTTATTGAAAAGAGTTATTGAAAAGAGTTATTGAAAGAGTTATTGAAAAAGAGTTATTGAAAAGTTATTGAAAAGAGTTATTGAAAGAGTTATTGAAAAGAGTTATTGAAAAGAGTTATTGAAAGAGTTATTGAAAAGAGTTATTGAAAAGAGTTATTGAAAAGAGTTATTGAAAAGAGTTATTGAAAAAAAGAGTTATTGAAAGAGTTATTGAAAGAGTTATTGAAAAGAGTTATTGAAAAGAGTTATTGAAAAGAGTTATTGAAAGAGTTATTGAAAAGAGTTATTGAAAAGAGTTATTGAAAAGAGTTATTGAAAAGAGTTATTGAAAGAGTTATTGAAAAGAGTTATTGAAAAGAGTTATTGAAAAGAGTTATTGAAAGAGTTATTGAAAAGTTATTGAAAAGAGTTATTGAAAAGAGTTATTGAAAAGAGTTATTGAAAAAAGTTATTGAAAGTTATTGAAAAGAGTTATTGAAAGAGTTATTGAAAAGAGTTATTGAAAAGAGTTATTGAAAAGAGTTATTGAAAGAGTTATTGAAAAAGTTATTGAAAAGAGTTATTGAAAAAGAGTTATTGAAAAGAGTTATTGAAAGAGTTATTGAAAGAGTTATTGAAAAGAGTTATTGAAAAGAGTTATTGAAAAGAGTTATTGAAAAGAGTTATTGAAAAGAGTTATTGAAAAGAGTTATTGAAAAGAGTTATTGAAAAAGAGTTATTGAAAAGAGTTATTGAAAGAGTTATTGAAAAGAGTTATTGAAAAGAGTTATTGAAAAGAGTTATTGAAAGAGTTATTGAAAAGAGTTATTGAAAAGAGTTATTGAAAGAGTTATTGAAAAGAGTTATTGAAAAGAGTTATTGAAAAGAGTTATTGAAAGAGTTATTGAAAGAGTTATTGAAAAGAGTTATTGAAAAGAGTTATTGAAAGAGTTATTGAAAAAAGAGTTATTGAAAAGAGTTATTGAAAAGAGTTATTGAAAAGAGTTATTGAAAGAGTTATTGAAAAGAGTTATTGAAAAGAGTTATTGAAAAGAGTTATTGAAAAGAGTTATTGAAAGAGTTATTGAAAAGAGTTATTGAAAAGAGTTATTGAAAAGAGTTATTGAAAGAGTTATTGAAAAAGAGTTATTGAAAAGAGTTATTGAAAGAGTTATTGAAAAGTTATTGAAAGAGTTATTGAAAAGAGTTATTGAAAAGAGTTATTGAAAAGAGTTATTGAAAAGAGTTATTGAAAAGAGTTATTGAAATTGAAAAGAGTTATTGAAAGAGTTATTGAAAAGAGTTAAGAGTTATTGAAAAGAGTTATTGAAAAGAGTTATTGAAAAGAGTTATTGAAAAGAGTTATTGAAAGAGTTATTGAAAAGAGTTATTGAAAAGAGTTATTGAAAAGAGTTATTGAAAGAGTTATTGAAAAGAGTTATTGAAAGAGTTATTGAAAAGAGTTATTGAAAAGAGTTATTGAAAAGAGTTATTGAAAGAGTTATTGAAAAGAGTTATTGAAAAGAGTTATTGAAAAGAGTTATTGAAAGAGTTAAAAAAGAGTTATTGAAAAGAGTTATTGAAAAAGAGTTATTGAAAAGAGTTATTGAAAAGAGTTATTGAAAAGAGTTATTGAAAAGAGTTATTGAAAGAGTTATTGAAAAGAGTTATTGAAAAAGAGTTAAAGAGTTATTGAAAGAGTTATTGAAAAGAGTTATTGAAAAGAGTTATATTGAAAAGAGTTATTGAAAAGAGTTATTGAAAAGAGTTATTGAAAAGAGTTATTGAAAAGAGTTATTGAAAAGAGTTATTGAAAAGAGTTATTGAAAGAGTTATTGAAAAGAGTTATTGAAAAGAGTTATTGAAAAGAGTTATTGAAAAGAGTTATTGAAAAGAGTTATTGAAAAGAGTTATTGAAAAGAATTGAAAAGAGTTATTGAAAAGAGTTATTGAAAAGAGTTATTGAAAAGAGTTATTGAAAAGAGTTATTGAAAAGAGTTATTGAAAAGAGTTATTGAAAAGAGTTATTGAAAAGAGTTATTGAAAAGAGTTATTGAAAAGAGTTATTGAAAAGAGTTATTGAAAAGAGTTATTGAAAGAGTTATTGAAAGAGTTAAAGAGTTATTGAAAAGAGTTATTGAAAAGAGTTATTGAAAAAGAGTTATTGAAAAGTTATTGAAAAGAGTTATTGAAAAGAGTTATTGAAAAGAGTTATTGAAAAGAGTTGAAAAGAGTTATTGAAAAGAGTTATTGAAAAGAGTTATTGAAAGAGTTATTGAAAAGAGTTATTGAAAAGAGTTATTGAAAAGAGTTATTGAAAAAAGAGTTATTGAAAGAGTTATTGAAAAGAGTTATTGAAAAGAGTTATTGAAAAGAGTTATTGAAAAGAGTTATTGAAAAGAGTTATTGAAAAGAGTTATTGAAAAGAGTTATTGAAAAGAGTTATTGAAAAGAGTTATTGAAAGAGTTATTGAAAAGAGTTATTGAAAAGAGTTATTGAAAGAGTTATTGAAAAGAGTTATTGAAAAGAGTTATGTACACTCAATAGAGAGCTCAGTTTATCCCTACTATGATTCATCGCTTCCATTCCATGTACGGTAGTAAGCAGGGTAGACAGTGAACATTGACAAGATGCAATAAAACAAGTTCACTAAACTTACAACACTGTCTCTGTCTGAACAAAGAATTGAACGACTTCTGCTGTAGTCCTCGTGTCCATTTATTCATCTATTCATTCATTAATTTCAAGTATTTATATAGTGCCACTTCAAGAAACCTACTCAAGTTCGCTTTCAGTCCAACCACGGAGATGGATATATGTCTTAAATTGTTTACAGAAGACGCGAAAGAATCACTCCTGGGTAAAAGACGTGACTCTAACGGGAGACCATTCCAAACAGAACAACCTACGAATGAAAAAGCACGACGCTTGGCGGTTGAGTTGCAACCGCGAGGGACCCGAAGTTCCCCGCTAAAGGCAGAGCGAATGGCTCGTCGTCCAACTGCAGGAGAGACAGGGAGACAGAGCTCAGATAGACAGACCGAGGCGAGGTCATGGCGGCATCGCCAGGCCAATGCAGCAATCCTATACGTGATGCGCTCCTACACAGGGAGCCAGCGCAGAGTGTCATGCATGTAAGCCGAAACTGGGGCAAACTTATGGATTCGCACAATGAAGAACGAAGAACCCGGTCTAGACGGGCTTTCAATGTAAGAGACAGACCAACCACTGTAGAGCGACAGTGGTCCAACCGACTGGTAGCGAAAACGTGCACAAAGGAGGAAGCAACCTCCTGTGATAAAGAAGATATATGGATGACCATAATATTATAGCTGACGAAGTTGGTAGTAACAGACACGTCGTAATAACCCGCTCTATTACCAACTCAAAGACTTCAATTGACCTTATTCTGTATTATTTTAATGTATCCTTATCAGAGTGAAATGATCAATGCTTTACAACAATTATTCTGGAAGAGACTTCCACGAAATCTTCGACATGAGCTTCATCTACTTTCCATGCCTCTATTTCGCGGGAGGTTAAACACCATCCTGTTCGATCGTGGTCTTCTGTAGGCAGATCGGGACCACCACAGATAAACATTCCCCGGGAGGCGCTATATGAATTACTATTTAAACAACCATTACCTTGGAAAAACTGAATCAGGACCGATTCAGTCTTGTATCATGATTTCAGCTCAAGTTCCTAAATTTAATTTTCGACAAAACCTTAGCAAGGCGTAAATTGACCTTGGTCACCTTGCGGTATCTGGCATGTTGTAATAACAACTTATATCAGGTCGCTGTCCAAAGCACTAGGTATGGTCCGAAGATGCACCCAAACCAGGCCGTGGTTTGGGTCAAATCAGGTAAGTATAGAGCCAATTAAAGCGGAGAGGAAATATGTGGTGAATAATTATTCTGAATGCGTAAAGTCCTAAGTTCTCAATGAAATGGCGTTGGTGACTGAGAAAAACGAACAGATACAGTGAGAGAATCCAAATACCCAGTCCAGAAACCGAAAAACTCGTTCTTCTCCTAGGTATGACCAGGGATAAACAGTAATTTTCACTAATGTTAAGCCTGAGCTTAATGAGGACCGAATTTAAGTATCGTGGTTGGATAGGTGCCCTACTGAAGCAAACCCTTTGCGGAAGTCAATGCAAACCTATAAGAACAAGGGTTACATGTTCATTTCTGGACGTATTATAATATTATAATGGCTGCAGCATATGTTGTAGTTTTACGAAAATCACACAATAGAGCAGACGTGATAAGAAATGTCGTGTAATTTGATAAAACGATAAGATGATGATAACCTGTCGCATTGTTCCGTTCGTTCCCTGGGAAAGAACAAAAGGCAGTTCAAAATTCGGGTCTCCTCAAACGGCCTCGACATTGGTTACATAACCCTAGTGGCGCTGCATTCGACAAAGATGGGGGCCAACGGAACGGATGGGTGATAATAACAAGATATTTGAGGAAAAAAGATATGGTATTTGAGACATCTTTATGTAGTTGACAGTGTTTATATACATCTTTTGGATGCCAGGGCCGATAGCTCGATCCTACCATACATTGAAATCCATCCACCTCAATGCACAAGTCCCTTACCTTATCCAACAATAAACCGCCTGATCGCATTTTGCAAAGCGTGTCAATGACTCTGACCTTTATCATCTTCGCTAAGTGGAACGGCCTTTCTTATCTTAAACACCAGACACGTCAGTCGCACGGCGAAGATAGGAAGTGCCATATCTGAGTAGCCTATTATATAGTTTTATGACCCATGATAACAGGGTCACTTGCGAAGTATATAAGACCCTAAAATCAGCAAACGATCACAGTCGCTTTCCAGTTGGTCAACAGTCGTCTTCAGCTACATTGCTACAAGCTTCTACTCTTTCGCTTGCGTGAGTAAATTCATATGATAAAACAGTTTGCATAAGGTCTACAGACCTACGACCCTATAATTATTTTTAGCACACGGTAAATAGTTAATGACATTAACTGGTGGGTCATTTCTTGATGTTAATAGAACTGCTATGACAGTGCAATTGAATTTTAAAGACTATGTCTAATTTGTGCAATTCCAGAGGCAGAGACACAGATAAGCAGACACACACAGACAGACACACAAGACTAGTGGATATTTCTTTAGGAAAAAACACAAGTTCCTATAGCATGAAATAAAGAAAGCCTATGAGACAAGTACGACTAGCTATTCGACATAACGCTGACTTTAAAGAGACTTTTGTGTGGCGATAAGAAATTTCAAGGGTCTATCTTCACATGATAAATTTTCTAAGCTTATGCCAAATTAGAGAAAATTTACTCAATAAAAAGGCGTATATACATAGAACCAAAGTTAGAATTTCCATTTAGGAGCACGAGTTCCCAAAGACAGCAGATGAAATTTAAAGTAAAATTATAATCATGTGCATCATTTTCTCCGTGGTTCGGTTAAAACGATTTTTTTCGATGAGTTGTGTTTGATTTTGTAGGAATCGGAAACATGAACGCTCTGTTTCTCGTCTTCCTTGGCCTGGTCGGATTCGCTTCGGCTCAGTAAGGCGACATGATTTCAAATCGTTTATTCAACTGCCTTCTGAACATCACAGCGTAACCTGAGTCTTTGTTGTATTTACAACTTCAATTTAAGGCTTAATTACTGATAAATGTTAACCCTTCTGAAACCGTCTTCACCTCTTGTGAGGAACTTTAACATGCCACAATATTAAGTGTCTGCATAAAGTAAAACTCACATACAAATAAATATATACAAATAGCTATAACATATACATAAAAGAATAGGCATGGTCAGACGTACAGTAAGTTGTTTCTGATAATAAGCATGTGTTCAACGTGCTGTGTAGGTATGAGTGTACTCCAGGATTCTGTTCGCAGACCAACGGACTGGATCGTGCGGATGTCCTTGGTTGTCTGTACTTCTGCTATCTGGATATGAGTCTAAATCTGTTGATCGAACACGTCGAAGTCGACGATCGCTACGACGAATGGCGCGGAACAGGTACAGCTGCAGCAGACGAAACAGGGTTTGCAATTGATGAACGTTGCGTCCAAGAGACAGAGGCAGAGAGATGAAAAAGTTACGGATGAATGTGTTCAGATGGATTTTTATGCCTCATATATGTATGTTATGTATGTCTGTATGTTCATATCTAAGTACGTACGTATGCATGTGCATCCGTATATATTCATGCAGTTTTGCGGAAATCAGCTCATTTACAGCAGCTCTGACAAAGCAAAATCGATCTATTACTTTATCCCATTCTGCATCACCAAATATGTTCTATTGACCACACATTTTATGCAACCTGAGGTACAGTTAAAATGTTCCTGGACATGAAGGTGGAACTGATTTGAGTAACTGCGGGCTACTAAGCGGAACAACTTCTATCTTTTGAGTTGTTTTTGTTAAACAACGACTGCCAAATCCTAAACGAAAATATCGTAAACTCGTAGCTTTAATGAGATTTGAGTTAATTTAACAGATTTTCCTACTCTTTTGTTGAAGTACATGGTAACTCAAGACGCTATTAGGCCGCGGTTTTCGGTTTATAGGAAAATCTTAATTTGTTTACAAATCCTATTGTTATTTCGCATGTGCAGACGTCGATATCGGTCTTGACCGTTTCCTGGAGGTTCATAGAGCAATAATTCCGGCCTGTGACTCGGAACTGACCGGTGCATACAACGCACTGGCTGTCCTGGACGGTGATACCGTAAGCATAACGCATCTGGACGTCGACTTGTGGTATGACGTACTCGTGTCAGTCCAGGGCAGCGGTAAGTGACTAAAATAGAACGACCAACACGTGGTCTTACAGACCTCATTTCTAAGCCTTGAAATTGCCATCTCAGTTTGCCAAAGTCACTAACATAATGGCTCGCATTTTATTAAATTACTGATCGGCTGAAAACTATATGCGGGCATTTTTGACCGATCACGAGCTAAACTCTTCTTGGTGATAAATTAAACCATAATTATTTAATTTGTAATGGATCAGGGATACATTCACTTGTATGTTAAGCCTAAGAGCTAATGTTTTTAAACGAATTAATGGCTTTCGGTTAAAATTAAAGTCACTTGTATATTAGGCCTAAGAGCTAATGTTTTTAAACGAATTAATGGCTATCGGTTAAAATTAAAGTCGCAATTCAATATCGTTCGGTATATATTCCATTATCGTTACAGAAACATTAGCTATTATTATACTAGTGTTTTTCTTCTTGATATTAATTTACAACTTATCTGCAATACATTTTATTTGGGTCTCCGATGAGTCTCTCTAGAGAGGAGCTCCATAATTCTGCAATTACAATTACGTCAGATAACATTATATTATGTAACGTAAAGCAGGAGAGACTAACTGGTTTTCTTATTTCTTACCTGACAGTATTATATCATGTGACCTAAAACAGCACATGGCTGACATATTTCATTACTTCTCTTACCAGATTCCATAATATCACGTCATATCAAACGGTGGAAACAAATTTGTCTTCTTATATCTTCCAGATCCCATAATATAACGTAACACAAAACAGTAGAAAAATTAATTATTTTCTTAGTTCTTACCAGATCTCATTATATCACGGAACGTAAACCAGTACAAATTGTTTCCATAGTTCTTGTCAGATTCCATTAAATCATGTAACGTAAACGACTGAAACTCACCTGTCGTCTTTGTTCTTTGATCCCATTATATTAATTTAAGTAAAGTTATAACGGTATAAAAATCTTTTTTTTTGTTTGTTTGCTAATTTCTTATAGAACCGATTACTGCAGCTGGCTTCCAGACTTGGTGGCTTGATGTGAGTGAAGTTTTAGTAACTTATATCTGAGGTTTTAGTATTTCTTTGGACATGCCTTCCACCTATTGTATAGGTGGAAGGCATTTCTCTCTATCCGTTCATTCACGTTTCCGTCAGACTAGGTCAATGGATCCCCAAATCACTTCGAATTGTCTTACTTTCACAACCCCTTTGAACCACCCACTCACCTCTGCAGTCCGTTCGTCACCCATTTATCCATTTATCAATTCATCCATCCATCCATCCATCCATCCATCTCACTCCATCACTCCGTCCATCATTAACACGCCGGTATAACAGTCCGTCCGTCCATCTGCATGTCCACCCACCCACCTATGGAATTTGTGCAACATTATATTTTAGCTATATCATATTTTAAAAGAATATCACGTATGTTAACATTGAATATCACATCAAATAATATTTCTTGGTGTTGTCTGTTTCAGCTGTACAATCGTATCGTCGACCCAACCTGCACACTCCCATACCCATAAGATCCAAATGCGGAAAGCCTAAGCCAAAGAATGTCATGTCGCTGGTATACGAGGCTCAGCAATGTGATGACTACGACACAACGGAATTAACTTTGCGCATATTCCAGCGGCGATCTTAATTTCTTGTCTCTGTAAAAATAAAAGAACAGCCATTGTGCAATCCAGATAAATGTCGTTCTTGGTTGTATATTCACCAGAAACTATTCACCACAACAAAGGTTTCAAAAAGGCGCTGTACAGATGACCATGCGTAAACATTCGTGTATGTATACATACAATCTTTCATGTATGCATACATCATACACATACATAAATATATACACACATATACACAGTGTTTTAGTTGTCAAAAACAACGGGGGGGGGGTCAAATATGTTGTAGAGTACCAAAGTACACGAACACAAGTCTAAATTAAATTTTAATGTTGTTAATATTATACATCTGATGACTCATGAGATATCTTAGTTTATTCTATAAATCTATATAGGCAACAAAACAAACAAATTACATAGTCACAAGGACCAAACACCAGGTTTTTGTAAAGACCTAACCCCCAACATATTTTCAGTTACTTAGCTGAGGGGGTTGGAAAGAGAACTAGGGGGTTGAACCCTATAGATCCGACAACTAGAACATGCACACATATATAATATATATATACATAATTATTATTCATACATATATACATAGAGGAAGAAAGGTCTGCTTTTATGTATAGATACATGCATGCACACATATAAATACACACATAATTTTTATTTATGTACATACATACATACACACATACATGTACAAACGCACGTACACACATTAACACACATAGATACAGACATACGAACAACATACCGACTCCCAACAAAAATTGATAAAATATGCTGCAGTCTCTTTATGCCCTCCGCACATGGTCTAGCTGGCCTACATCTATACGACGTGGTGCGAACTATACTACTCTGTCCCGTCTGCTATATGCAGCCCCAGCATTTTTGGGATATGCTGGGCTGCAAGAAAGGAGAAGGCTCCAAGCCGTCATGAATAGGCTTATCCGTCAGCGGTATCTCTCGTTGGGTGACAGCCCAACGATCGAAGAGCTTTGCCGTCTTGCTGATACCCGGCTGTTTTCGGCTATTCTTGGAACACCATGCAGGAAATGTCCTCCACGGGTTGCTCCCCCTTCCCAGCGAAGCCAACGGTTTACAGCCTACGCCCCAGACGCCATGACCGGGTGCTGCTGATGCTTGTTCACCAGAGTGCTGTTTGGCAGCTGGCTAAATTAAAGAATATACTTACTTACTTACCTACTTACTTTCCAACGCGACCAAAAAAGCAGTTTTACGCTAATGAGGAAAGTTTCAGGCAGAGTCCCAGGGTGTAGACGCAGCTCTAGAGGGAGACCATTCCAGATCATTGGGCTTACCACAGAAAAAGCTTGAATCTGCATAGTTGCGGTACGAGCACATGGAACCAGAAGCACTCCTTTTTTGCAAAGCGTATACGAGGCGACGCCCTGGGACAACCGAAATCCAACTGCAGAGTTCACGGAGATAAATAGGGGCGAGGCCCTGGAGACTGCGCCAATCCAGGGTAGCTACCCTGTCCTCGATACATATGCCGCAGAAATTATATAATACATCCAAAATGAACATGTAACCTTTGTGCTTATAGGTTTGCATAGATTTCCGCAAAGGATTTGCTTCAGTTATGTACCCAAACCAACCAACCAACCACAATGCTTAAACTCAGGTCTTAACCCCCAGACTTAACATTTATAAACCAGGTCAGCGTACTGTCTTTCTTAGATCAATGTGCATTAGACAACGACCCGTTAGTGACTATTAATTGACCAAAAAATATGCCACGTACAGCAAAGTCAATTTACGCCCTGCTAAGCATTTTGTTGAAAATAAAATTTCCGAATTTGAGCTGTAACAGTGATACAAGGCTGAATTGGTCGTAGTTCAGTTTATTCGCAGTTGATTGTAATTTTACAAAGTTATTCATATAGCGCCTCCTTAAAAACTCTTCAGAGATGTTTCAGACCTGACTACAGAAGACCACGATCGAAGAGAACGGTCTTCATCCTCCTGCGAAATAGAGGCATGGAAAGTAGATGAAGGGCGTATCGCAGATTTCGTGGAAGCCTGTTCCAGTTGTGGTATAAGAGCATTGATTATTTCACTCTGATAAGACGACAGGAAAAAATACAGAAGTTGATTTTTTTAATAATCGTGTGACAGCGCAAGCATTAAATTTTGTCGTAGAACGGGTTATTATGGCATGGCTGTAACTATAGCTTCGTCAGCTACGGGTCGTGTCTCGTTCCCTATCCCAGGAGGAGCTTCCACCCATTCACTCGCTTCGTTACCAGCTGCTTGGAGCACTGTTGCTTGACACTGGTTGGTCTACCTCATTGTATTGATAACTCGTCTAGACCGGGTTCTTCGTTCCGCTGCCCGGCTAATTTTGGGAATATCTAAGTTTGCCCCAAATTCGATTTACATGAATGACACTCGCTCTGGCTGCCTGGCTCCGTGTCTCGGAGCACATCAGGTAAAGAAATGCTTCATTGGTCTGGCGATTCCGGTCTGGTCTCGGCGAGGCCGACCTATGTGAGCTCTGTCTCCCTGTCTCTTCTGCAGTAGGCCGCAGAGCCCTTCGATCTGCCTCTAGGTGGTATAGCATCTGGTCCAACGCGCTAGCAACTCAACCGTCGTCCTGTTTCATTTGTAGGTCCTTCTGTTTGGAATGTTCTCCCGTTAGAGATACGCCTGCTACCTAGAAGTGATTCTTCCACTGTTCTATGAACTCCCCAAGCCAGAATTATCTATATTGAATTATAGATACCGTTTACAGTTTATACAGGTACATGTATACTCGGCAGATACGATCCCATTGCGCTAATACGGTACAGGTTATGCTAGACTACTCATCATTTTCTTATGATTTTGTCCACTAGTCAAAATACTGTTCTTATAGATGCCAGTTGCCTGGGATATTGACGTTCTCTTCTTTGCACCGCATCGTCAAATCTAAGGGCACGTGATAGTTGGACTTGGAGCGCCTCTGAATGGGTTTTTGGAATGGGCGCTATATAATACTTCAAATCAATGAACAAATGGATGGATATGAGGACTAAAGAAAAGGTCGTTTTTAATTGTACAACAAATGTCCTAAGTTAGTGAGCCTGTTTAATTGCACCTTGTCAATGTTCACTGTCTACCCTGCTTATTATTTGGAATGGAAACGATGAATCATAGTATGGATAACCTAAACTCCCTAGAGTGTACCTTAAACTGTGCAGTCTGTGAAAATTTGGAGTGCAAAATTTTTGATGTGACAGTACTTTCAAATAGGCCTATACAAAATCTCTTAGGGTCACGGATCATCGGAAATTAAAAAAAACAGATTTATGAAAAGTGTTCTATACCGTCGAATTATTTGTGGTGAGTTTTTGTTTGTAATTTTCATGCTATGCATGTGACATTTGTTTCAATCTTTTTGTTGTTCACAGGTGACATTGTACTCCTGTAAATTCTATCTGCTTATTTTCGTTTCTATCTTTTTCCCTGTGTCTGTTACCGTCATTGATAAATAGAAAACATATAAAATAACTTCCATGAAGTTACTTAAACTTTCTTCATGATGATGATGAGGAGGAGGTGGAGGAAGAGGAGGAGAAAGTGGAGATCGTGCAAGATGGTGGTGAAGGTGATGATGATGATGATGACGATGATGATGATGATGATGATGACAATGACGACGATGACGATGATGATAATGATGATGATGATGAAGATGATGATGACAAACTCCCTTAAAGTCACTTTTAAAATCTCTTCTTCCCGATGATGATGTTAATGAGGAGGAGTAGGAGGAGGAGGAGGAGGAAAAGGAGGAGCATGACGATGATGATGATGATGATGATGATGATTATGATGAGGAGGAGGAGGAGGAGGAGGAGGACAAACTCTCTTAAAGTCACTTGTAAACTTTCCTAATGTGAATGGGGTGACCAGACACCACCAACTCAAACCAAGGCGAAATTAACAGTTGAGAAAGGAGGAAGATTCATATCGTATGTATGCATGGGCGTCGTTTTGCATTGAGATGGTGGTGTCGTGTAACCCCATTTACAAAAGTGGTAGTGACAGACACCACCACTTTATACGACGTGACACTGGCGACGGCGATATAATTATTGCATTGAGGTAGAGCAGTGAGAGGTTAAAATTTTACATATTAACAAAGTACACAAACGCAACCTCCAGACAACTAAAGTACTGAGAAAGAGAGGATATACTATGAAAAAGAAATGAAATGGGGAGGCTGGGGATAGATGGAGTAGGAGATTTGTCACGACCATTCTGTCGGTCGAAGTTACGTCCTTGGATCGGAGCGTAATTATTTTGGTCGTTTAGTAGTTTCGATGTTTAATACGCAGCGTTCATTGCTGAATTTTTAATTCTGATGAATTTACTTGTAATAACAAAGTTATTCTCTGGATTAGGGTTACCTTAAAATTTGGATGATAGGCCTATAATTATCTGCCTACTTTTGGCGATCAATAGAAAGGCCTATATCACAATAGGAATTGTATGCATAGATCTATTTTATATAAGTATACGTATGTACGTATGTATGTATGTATGTATGTATGTATGTATGTATGTATGTATGTATGTATGTATGTATGTATGTATGTATGTATGTATGTATGTATGTATGTATAACATAACATAAAATAACATAGGTTTTTTATTGCTCCCAAACAAAAAGTACAGTAACACATCATCATATTTAAAATAATACTAGGTCGGGATACTAAAAAGGAGGACCTAAAGGGACCAGAGTCCCGCTAAGCAGGGCCACCTATGTACCAATACTATTAGGTGGAGGTTGATAACATAATGTTCAGGATTGGGAGTGAATTAAATAACAACTGAAATTATAACATAGTTAGCATTGTCTTATGCTGAAGAGTTCTTTAATAAACAAACTAAAGATTAAAAGCAGTTAAATATTTAAAGTTAGTAGGTGGGCACGCAGAAGTTTTTTAAGTAGGAGGAGATGAGACGCGCTAAGGATGTCAGCAGGAAGATTGTTCCAAACAGTAGGACCAGTTATCTTAATAGAGAATTTGCGAGTGTTTGTGTGAGCAAAAATCGGTCTATACTTGGAGGCTGTTCTAGTACTGTAAGAATGAGTGGCGCAGCCGGTTTTAAAATAGTCAGTAAAGGTGTTAGGTAATAAACCGTGTTTAAAACGAAACATAAATTCACCAGTTTGGCAGTTTGCAATATTCTAATCTGATCTAATGTTAAAATGCCGTGGAGGAGAAAAAGTTGAGCAGTATGACACTTGTAATCAGATTTAGTAATTATTCGAACGGCTCTTTTCTGTAAGATAATCAAGCGTGTAAGTCGGGAGGTGTAGTTCGTGTATGTACATGTATGTATGTATGTATGTATGTATGCATGTATGTATGTATTAGCGCAGGGAGAGCCTCTGAGTAGGAATCATGAATTTTTTGTAGTGAATGTATCTATGTATGTATGTATCAGTGTATATATATATGCATGTACGTGCGAGTGTGTTTGTTTGTAAGTATGCATTTCTGTGTGTATGTGTGCGTGTGTACGCATGTGTGTACATATTGTTTGTATGTATGTGTTTGTACGTGTGTATGCATGTAGGCCTACGTACGTATCATTGTATCTACATATGTATGTTTCTATACATGTATATGCGTGCATGTATGTATCTTTGCACATGCACACAAATATAGGCATGTATGTGTATACGTATGTACAATTTTGTACATATTTTATGTTGTATATACAGTATATATTATTTTATATATATACATATATTTGCATGTGTATATGTGTATATATTTATATATGTGTATAAGTATGTATACATGAAGACTGTATATATACACGAATGTATACGTATGGCCATCTGTGCAGCGTCTTTTTGAAACCTTTGTTGTGGTGAATATACAGCCAAGAACGACAATTATCTGGATTGCACAATGGCTGTTCTTTTATTTTTACAGAGTCAAGAAATTAAGATCGCCGCTGGAATTTGCGTAGAGTTAATTCCGTTGTGTCGTAGTCATCACATTGCAGAGCCTCGTATACCCGCGATATGACATTCTTTGGCTGAGGGTTTCCGCATTTGGATCTTATGGGTATGGGAGTGTGCAGGTTGGGTCGACGATACGATTGTACAGCTGAAACAGACAACACCAAGAAATATTATTTGATGTGATATTCAATGTTAACATACGTGATATTCTTTTAAAATATGATATAGCTAAAATATAATGTTGCACAAATTCCATGGGTGGGTGGGTGGACATGCAGATGGACGGACGGACTGTTATACCGGCGTGTTAATGATGGACGGAGTGATGGATGGATGGATGGATGGATGGATGGATGGATGGATGGATGGATGGATGGATGGATGGATGGATGGATGGATGGATGGATGATGGATGGATGGATGGATGGATGGATGGATGGATGGATGGATGGATAAATGGATAAATGGGTGAAGAACGGACTGCAGAGGTGAGTGGGTGGTTCAAAAAAGTTGTGAAAGTAAGACAATTCGAAGTGATTTGGGGATCCATTGACCTAGTATGACGGAAACGTAAATGAACGGATAGAGAGAAATACCTTCCACCTATACAATAGGTGGAAGGCATGTCCAAAGAAATACTAAAACCTCAGATATAAGTTACTAAAACTTCACTCACATCAAGCCACCAAGTCTGGAAGCCAGCTGCAGTAATCGGTTCTATAAGAAAATATTAGCAAACAAACAAAAAAAGATTTTTATACCGTTATAACTTTACTTAATATAATGGGATCAAAGAACAAAGACGACAGGTGAGTTTTCAGTCGTTTACGTTACATGATTTAATGGAATCTGACAAGAACTATAGAAACAATTTGTACTGGTTTACGTTCCGTGTTATAATGAGATCCGGTAAGAACTAAGAAAATAATTAATTTTTCTACTGTTTTGTGTTACGTTATATTATGGGATCTGGAGGATATAAGAAGACAAATTGTTTCCACCGTTTGATATGACGTGATATTATGGAATCTGGCAAGAGAAGTAATGAAATATGTCAGCCATGTGCTCTTTTAGGTCACATGATATAATACTGTCAGGTAAGAAATAAGAAAACCAGTTAGTCTCTCCTGCTTTACGTTACATAATATAATGTTATCTGACGTAATTGTAATTGCAGAATTATGGAGCTCCTCTCTAGAGAGACTCATCGGAGACCCAAATAAAATGTATTGCAGATAAGTTGTAAATTAATATCAAGAAGAAAAACACTAGTATAATAATAGCTAATATTTCTGTAACGATAATGGAATATATACCGAACGATATTTAATTGCGGCTTTAATTTTAACCGATAGCCATTAATTCGTTTAAAAACATTAGCTCTTATGCCTAATATACAAGAGATTGTATCCCTGATCCATTACAAAATAAATAATTATGGTTTAATTTATCACCATTGAAGAAGAGTTTAGCTCGTGATCGGTCAAAAATGCTCGCTTATAGTTTTCAGCCGATCAGTAATTTAATATAGGGCCTAATGCGAGCCATTATGTTAGTGATACGCTTGACTTTCAAAAACTGAGATGTCGATTTCAAGGCTTTTACAACTTAGAAATTAGATCTGTAAGACCACGTGTTGGTCGTTCAATTTTAGTGACTTACCGCTGCCCTGGACTGACACGAGTACGTCATACCACAAGTCGACGTCCAGATGCGTTATGCTTACGGTATCACCATCCAGGACAGCCAGTGCGTTGTATGCACCGGTCAGTTCCGAGTCACAGGCCGGAATTATTGCTCTATGAACCTCCAGGAAACGGTCAAGACCGATATCGACGTCTGCACATGCGAAATAACAATAGGATTTGTAAACAAATTCAGATATTCTCTATAAACAGAAAAGCACGGCCTTGTGGCGCCCAGGGTTACAATATACTTCAACACAAGAGTAGGAAAATCTGTTAAATTAACTAAAATCTCGTTAAAGCTACGAGTTTACGATAGTTTCGTTTAGGATTTGGCAGTCGTTGTTTAACGGAAACAAGTCAAAAGATAGAAGTTGTTCCGCTTAGTAGCTCGCAGTTACTCATATCAATTCCACGTTCATATCCAGGAACAATTTAGCTGTATATATACTTCAAGTTGCACACAATAATTATGTGGTTAATAGAACATGTTTGGTGATGCAGAATGGGATAAAGTAATAGATCGATTTTGCTTTGTCAGAGCGGCTGTAAATGAGCTGCTTTCGGCCAAACTGCATGCATATATAATATATACGGATGCACCGGCATACGTACGTACTTAGATATGAACAGACATACATACATAGTATACATATATGAGGCATAGAAATCCTTCTGAACACATTCATCCGTAAGTTTTTCATCTTTCTGTCTCTGTCTCTTGGACGCAATGTCCATCAAATGCAAACCCTGTTTCGTCAGCTGCTACTGCTGCTGTACCTGTTCCGCGCCATTCGTCGTAGCGATCGTCGACTTCGACGTGTTCGATCAACAGATTTAGACTCATATCCAGATAGCAGAAGTACAGACAACCAAGGACATTCGCACGATCCAGTCCGTTGGTCTGCGAACAGAATCCTGGAGTACACTGATACCTACACAGCACGTTGAACACACACTCCTTATCAGAAACAACTTTCTGTATGTCTGACTATTTCTCTTTTATATAGGCCCTATATATATATATATATATAATCAGGGCCTAATTGTATAATATGTATGCATATGTATGTAAGTTTCACTTCATTCAGACACTTAATATTATGCAATGATAAAGTAATTCACAAAAGGTGAAGACGGTTTAAGAAGGATTAGCACAAAGGTGTAACTAAACTTTATGTCGAGGTTGAAAATGCATTAAAAACTCAGGTTAGGCTGTGATATTCACAAAGCAGTCTCTGTGTGCCTGTCTCTAGTATTACACAAATTAGACATAGTCTTTAAAATTCAATGACTTGAAATCATTTCGCCTTACTGAGCCGAAGCGAATCCGACCAGACCAAGGAAGACGAGAAACAGAGCGTTCATGTTTCCGATTCCTACAAAATCACACAAAACTCATTGGAAATTGGTTTTAACCGAACCACGGAAATACTCGGCAAGCAAATGCTGCACATCATTATATTTTAACTTAAACTTCAATCTGCTGCTTATTAGGACTCATGTTCCTGAAAGAAAGTTCTGAATTCCGCTCTAAGAACAACTTTTTGGTGATTTCATATTCTCTGAATAATTGTCTTTGTCATCGGAACATTAATCTCCGAGATTGCTTATCGCCACACAAAAGCTTCTTTAAAGAGACCAGTGTATTCGTCAGCGCTATTGGGAATAGCTAGTCGTTCTTGTCTCATAGGTTTACTTTATTTCATGCTACAGCAACTTTTGTTTTTTACTAAAGAAATACCCACTATTTTAGTGTCTGTCTGTCTCTGTGTCTGTCTGCCTATCTGTCGGACTCTCTGTGTGCCTGTCTCTAGAATTACACAAATACAAATTAGACATAGTCTTTAAAATTCAATTGCACTGTCATATCAGTTTTATGAACATCAAGAAATGATCCACCAGCTAATGTGATTAAGTATTTATCGTGTAATTATAGGCCTATAGACCTTATGCAAAGTGTTTTATTATATGAAATTACTCACGCTAGCGTAAGAGTATAGTCTGTGCAGACGAAGCTTGAAGCTGAAGACGACAGTTGACCAACTGGAAAGCGACAGTGATCATTGGCTGCTTTTGGGGTCTTATATACTTCGCAAATGACCCTGTTATCATGGGTCATAAAAATTATACTATACTCAGATGTGGCACTTCTTATCTTTGCCGTGAGATTGTCGTGTCTGGTGTTTAAGATAAGAAAGGCCGTTCCACTTAACGAAGGTGATAAAGGTCAGAGTCATTGACACGCTTTACCTATCCCGATCAGACGGCTGGTGTTGCATAACGTAAGGGACCTGTGCATTGAGGTGGATGTAAGGTAAGATCGAGCTTTCGGCCCTGGCAGTTAAAAGATGTCTATAAACACTGAAAACTACATAAAGATGTATTAACTACCACATCTTTATTGCTAGAATATCGTGATATTTTCAGCTACCTATCTGGCTGGCCCCCATGTTTGTTGAAGGCAGCGCCACTAGGGTTATGTAACCAATGTCGAGGTCGTTTGAGGAGACCCGTATTTTGAACTGCCTTTTGTTCTTTCCCAGGACTCGAACGGAACAATACGACAGGTTATCATAACTTTATCGTTTTATCAAATAATACGACTTTTCTTGTCGTCTCCTCTATTGTGTGATTTTTAAAACTACAACATCTGCTGCAGCCATTATATAATACGTCCAAATATGAACATGCGACCCTTGTGCTTATAGGTTTCTGGTGGGTTGAGAGGGCGCTATATAAATACTTGAAGTGAATGAATGAATGAATGAATGAATATGTGCATTAAAGGATAGGTCGTTCAATTAATTGTGTATCAAATGTGGTAAGATTAGTGAGCCTGTTTCAGTGCATCTTGTCAATGTTCACTGTCCACCGTGTTTATTTCATGGAATGGAAGCGGTTTATCTTAGTAGGGGTAACCTGAACTCTGTAGTCTGAAAAAGTTTCAGAATTAATCTTTGATGTGTTGACCATATTTAAATATATATATACGAAATCCCGACGGGTGAGGGAGAATGGGAAAATTAAAAACCAGATTTCTAAAAATTTCTACTGTCGATAAATTTGTGTTGAATTTTGTTTGTAACATGCTATAAACGTGACATCTGTTTCAATGTTTTTTGCTGCTCACAGATGGGACTCTACACCTCTAGATTCGATCTCTTTTTATTTGTTCTTCTTTTCTTTTTCTTTATTATTGCTATCGTCATTGATGAATAGAGATAGCTAAATATTATTCTTTAAGTCAAAGGCTCACATGGGCTCTATGATAGTGTACCGTAACATTATCGTATTGTATTGTATTTTCGTTTATTAAATCAATAGGAGCAGACAGGATGCCTCTCCTTAACATGTGGTTAGGTTGGTTATTTAAATTTAGATGGTCAGTTGTTTCTGATAAGGAGTGTGTGTTCAACGTGCTGTGTAGGTATCAGTGTACTCCAGGATTCTGTTCGCAGACCAACGGACTGGATCGTTCGGATGTCCTTGGTTGTCTGTACTTCTGTTATCTGGATATGAGTCTAAATCTGCTCATCGAACACGTCGAAATCGACGATCGCTACGACGAATGGCGCGGAACAGGTACAGCAGCAGCAGCAGACGAAGAAACAGGGTTTGCATTTTATGGGCATGGTGTCCAAGAGACAGAGGCAGAGAGTTGAAAAAGTTACGGATGAATGTGTTCAGAGGGATTTTAATGCCTCACATATGTAGGGCCTATGCTATGTAGCCTATGTAGACCTGTCTGTTCGTATGTATAATGTAAGTACGTACGTATGCATGTGCATCCGCATAATTATATGCATGCAGTTTTGCGGAAATCAGCTCATTCACAGTTGATCTGACGAAGCAAAATCGATCTATTACTTTATCCCATTCTGCATCACCAAATATGTTCTATTGACCACACATTTTATGCAACTTGAAGTACAGTTAAATTGTTCCTGGACATGAATGTGGAATTGCTGTAAGAAACTGCGGGTTTCTAAGCGGAACAACTTCTATCTTTTGAGTTGTTTTTGTTAAACAACGACTGCCAAATCCTAAACGAAACTTTCGTAAACTCGTAGCTTTAATGAGATTTGAGTTAATTTAACAGATTTTCCCACTCTTGTGTTGAAGTACATGGTAACTGAAGGCGCTATTAGGACGGGCTTTTCTGTTTACAGGGAATATTTGAATTTGTTTACAAATCCTATTGTTATTTCGCAATGTGCAGACGTCGATATCGGTCTTGACCGTTTCCTGGAGGTTCATAGAGCAATAATTCCGGCCTGTGACTCGGAACTGACCGGTGCATACAACGCACTGGCTGTCCTGGACGGTGATACCGTAAGCATAACGCATCTGGACGTCGACTTGTGGTATGACCTACTCGTGTCAGTCCAGGGCAGCGGTAAGTCACTAAAATAGAACGACCACCATGTGTAATCTTGCAGACCTACTTTTAAAGTAATATGAGCCTTGCAATTGGCATCTGAGGTTGCGAACGTCAACTTTAATGACAAAATCATATTTAAATTGTGACGAATAAGAAATAAAACCACTTGTGTATTAATAGCTTTTGTTCTTTTACGTATTAATGACTATCGTTTAAAAGTAAAACGGCAAATCAACATAGTACGAAATATTTTTTCTATTATCGTTATAGAAACATGAGGTTTATTATTCCAGTGTTTATCTTTTTGATAATTTACAACTTCTCTGCAATACATTTCATTTTAATCTCCAATGAGTTTCTCTAGAGAAGCGCTGCATTATTCTGCAATTACAAATACGTCAGATCACAATAATATTATAAGTTAAAAAGTACAGAACTAACTCGTTTTCTTATTTCTTACCAGAGAGTATTGCATCACGTGACCTAACGCAGTAGAAAACTGATTTCATTACTTCTAACCAGATTCCATTATATCACGTGACGAAAAAAATGCCTTCATAAATTATCTTGAAGACCCCATTATATCACAGTAGAGATTCCATTATATCTCGTAACGTAAAACGGTTGAAAACTCATTTGTCTTGTTAGAAAAATCAGTTGTTTTCTTATTTCTTACAGAACCGATTACTGCAGCTGGTTTCCAGACTTGGTGGCGTGGGGTGAGTGAAGTTTTAGTAACTTCTATCTAAGGTGACAATATTTATTTAGACATGTCTTCCACTTATCGTCTGTCTGTTTGCTTTTTGCTCTATCCATTCACTCACGTTTCGTTTCCGTCAGAATAGGTCGATGGATCCATAAATGACTCTCAATTGTCTTACTTTCACAACCTCTTAACCCAGTCACTCACCCCTGCAGTCCGTCAATCATGCATTTATCCATCCATCCATCCATCCATCCATCCATCCATCCATTCATCCATGACCATCAATCCGCCCATCATTAACACGCCCGTATTATAGCGTCCGTCCGTTCGTCCGTCCTTCCTCCTGTCCACCGACACATCCACCCATCTATCGAATTTATGCAGCATCAAATTTTAGTTATATCATATATTTGAAGAATATCACGAATGTCAACATTGAAGATCACATCAAATAATATTTCTTGGTGTTGTCTGTTTCAGCTGTACGATCGCATCGTCGACCCAACCTGCACACTCCCATACCCATAAGATCCAAATGCGGAAAGCCTCGGCCAAAGAATGTCATGTCGCGGGTGTACGAGGCTCTGCAATGTGATGACTACGACACACCGGAATTAACTTTACGCATATTCAAGCGGCGATCTTAATTTCTTGCCTCTGTAAAAATAAAAGAACAGCCATTGTGCAATCCAGATAAATATCGTTCTTTGTTGTATATTCTCCAGAAACTATTCACCACAACAAAGGTTTCAAAAAGGCGCTGCACAGATGGCAATACGTAAACATTCGTGTACACATACATGTACATACAATATTTCATGTATGCATACCTCATACACATACATAAATATATACACATACATAAATATATTCACACACATATACACGTATACAGTCGTGCAAATAAGTACAATCTTTCATGCATACGTATACACATACATGCATGCAGGTGTGCATATATGCATAGATACAAACATGCACACATATATATATACACATGCGTATGTAGATACGTACATACATACTTACGCACATACATAAAAAAACACGTACAGAATGTCCACACATACATACAAACATATGTGCACACATACGTACATACACACACACACACACCCACACGCAGAAACGCATACCTACACACAAAAACATGCATGTATACATACACTGACACATACATACTGTGGCGTTTTTGCCAGGGCCCACCCTCTGTTTTAGGCCTCCTGTTTTTGGACCACCCTGCTAGGCTTTGGCGGCCTAGTGGACTCCTGCCCAAGGATCCTGCTTGGGGATCCCAGTCAGCCGAGGGGATCCCAGCCAGGGGCCTCCCCCCCCGCCAAGGTCCCAGCCAATAAAGTCCCAATACGGCCTTCCCCATAAGGATCCCATGGGATCCCCAGTCAGCCGAGTCCCAGCCCAGGCCTCCCCATAAAGGATCCCAGCCAAGGATCCCAGCCAGCCGAGGATCCCAGCCAAGGATCCCAACCAGGGATCCCAGTCGCCGAGGGATCCCAGCCAAGGGATCCCAGCCAAGGATCCCAGCCGGGGATCCCTGCCGCTGGGTATATATA
Organism: Aporrectodea caliginosa; assembly: GCA_020284085.1. Classification (NCBI taxonomy): domain Eukaryota; kingdom Metazoa; phylum Annelida; class Clitellata; order Crassiclitellata; family Lumbricidae; genus Aporrectodea; species Aporrectodea caliginosa. Next base: position 26,733 of record JACEVL010002573.1, read on the forward strand.
GAGGGCGCTTGTGTAGTAATTGAGTCTTTGGCGGAGAAGTTGGTTTGGTATATTTCTAGAGAGTCGGTCTGCCTGTGAATGTATCTCGTGGTGTTGATGTGTGAATAAAGATCGTCTTTGAACTACGGTGTTTTTTTTTTCTTTTCCTTTCGGTGGGTGGGGGT
>JACEVL010002574.1:0-16984 GCA_020284085.1 Aporrectodea caliginosa
ATAATAATAAGTGTATTATTCTTTATTAAGCCGGTTGCAGAAGGGGGGCACTCCGGTGTTCAAACATCATATATAGGACAAATACTAGTTCTTCCGTGGTCTTCCTTTTGCTTCATTTCTCAGGGTCCAACTAATAACACATCAAGTAGGCCTACTGGTAACAATGAAGATATTGATGGTGATGACGATGATGATCGTGTTGCTTGAAGAATTGTTTTGAGTCTTGAAGCTCAATTGAAGGTCTTTCTCTAAGAAAGTAATAATGAGCATTGTTCTTCCGGATATGAAAATGAGCATTGTTCTTCCGGATAATGAAAATGGGCATTGTTCTTCCGGATAATGAAAATGGGCATTGTTCTTCTGGGTACGAATGCCCCTCGTACCCGCCCTCAATTGCGCCTATATTCGAGAGTGTCGGTGGCTTGGCTTCGGGATAGTCCGAACCATCTATGCCGTTGTAGGGATCAATTGCTATAATTATTACTGGCAGTAGTCGGTTCCTTGTGACAATGAAGACCAGCATGCGGCATGCCCACAACGAGCTAGCTCAGATCGGACCCTTATTCTCGTATGGGACCCGTTTAGAAATTAGAGTCCATGTTAGTCTAACCTAATGCCCTTTGAAATGCTGGCAGGTGCTGAGGTTGGGTAGGCCGGAGTTAGCACATTTGCCATTCGGAATGAATGACAGATATAGCACTTGATATAGAACTGGTCATAATGCGAGAACTGGCTAGACCGCACACTGTTTTCCAGTTTCCTGCAGTGAACCTGCCCAAACTGTCCCCAGAACATCCAAGTAGTAATTAACAGATAATTAAGACTGCACTATTTACAATTAAGATATACGACTGCAGTAGTAGCAATTAAGATATATTATGACTGCACTAGTAGACTAACCATATAATTATGATATATGACTGCTGCAGCACTATATAGTAACAATTAATATGAATCAAATCACTGCAATAGGCCTAGTAGCAATTATGATAATAGGCTAATGACTGTTGCACTGGCTGGAAAAATCCCTAAGCGCTGCGAATTTAGTTCAAAGTTCTTTCACCCTTAACCCTCTGCGATGCAGTGATGTGGTCTCGAGACCGCGGTCTTGGTCTCGAGACCGTCTCGAGACCGAAAAAATGCGGTCTTGGTCTTGGTCTCGGTCTCGAATGTGCCGGTCTTGGTCTCGGTCTTGGTCTTTAAAGGTGCGGTCTTGGTCTTGGTCTTGGTCTTAAGGGTGTGGTCTTGGTCTTGGGCGTCTGGTCTGGGTCATTCGCCTTTGGTATTGGTCTTGCGCCTTTGGTTTGGCCTTTGGTAGGAACTAGAGTGGATTATTTGTTAAATGTTGTCGATATTTTCGGTTATTCAGGGACTTTTGAGATAGCTTCGAATTCATGCTACGATCCGCCTATGGACAAAGCGAGAGATGATCGCGATGATCGAGAGAACGTTGAGGCACAGATTACCATGACCGCTGGTGCTCTAGTGACTATTTAAGCTTACGCTGATGCAGTTTCTCGAGGCAAAATCAGTAGCCGGGTAAACGTTGCAGATCAGGTATTTGGTGGGGAATTTTTCTCTACTGGCAAAGTTTTTTGTATTCCGCAACACCTGCGCCTGTTGAGAGAGTGTTTAGCTGTAGTGTGCTCTTCATGAGACCTCGAAGACTTGGGGATAAAAACCATAACTATAAATATAATAAGCATCTGATCTGAATAATGGGAATATGTAACACTGCAACTGAGAATTGCGTTTATGGTCTTGAGGCTTAGATCTTGGTCCTGGATGATGCGGTCTTGGTCTCGGTCTTGGACCACGCGGTCTTGGTCTCGGTCTTGGTCTTGGACCACGCGGTCTTGGTCTCGGTCTTGGTCTTGGACCACGCGGTCTTGGTCTCGGTCTTGGTCTTGAACCACGCGGTCTTGATCTTGGTCTTGGTCTTGGAATTTTGGTCTCGTGCACAACACTGCTGCGATGCTCTCAACCCTCACCCTACTCAACCGCGCATAACTCTTCCCCATCCAACCGCTCGTCCTATTAGCCTACATCACTCTTGCCCGTTCTCTAGTCATTACTCATCCGAAGGTCGTAATTGTTAGTTGTTACCGTAAACGCCGAATACCTAAAAGATAAACGCAGTGCACCAGCTTATTCACGAGCGCTGCGTCGTTTCAGAAGGTTTGTCCAGAGATGTCAAGTGAAGATCCGATTCCGTGTGTCATATGGAAGAGAAGGAAACAGCTCCCTACCAGCCTGCCGATAGACATTTTATTAGGCGGTCATTACAGTTACATCTTTATCATAATTTCAATCACACCTTCCGTTGGTTTGAAAGCAAGTTTTTCAGATTTAGCCAGGGAAATCTTAACTTCGTTATCGTAAGGCTGAAATTCGAAAGCTAGATGTACATGATCCAGCTTAATTATGTATTAACCGTGCTGCGTCAAGTTAGAGGGCGGTGCTACGTTAAGTCACAGTAATATTTTGCTAGAATGCTGACTGGCATTTTTTTTATCAGAGGCATTTTGGACGCCGGAAGGAAACCGTCTCTAGAAACCTGCATTGTAAACAATGTGAGCGGTGTCTTTAACGGTTTAACCGACCTACTAATCTGCAGCTACGTGTTTAAGTTTGGAAGTTTGGAAGACGAAGGATTGGATAGATCATTCGTCTTTTGTTTAACGCCAACCATTGCAGTGTTCGGTATAAACTTTTCTTTGTCGGCATTTCCTTTGTTTTCGTCTGCTTATCGTTCTAATTGGTGACTCGATGCCTTAGGCTTATGGCCTCTTTTTCTATGTTTTTTCAAATGCACAGGCTTAGCCGTGTCTCGCACTAGTTGCAGTGGCGACGCCACGATTTCAGGTTTGGGGGGGGCTAAAACCCCAATTCCTTCCATTTCTCCCCTCCTCTGACATTGGCAGTGATTTCCCACTTTTGTTTGGGTGGGCTGAGCCGCCGATAGGGGGGGCTTCAGCCCACCCTAGCCCCATGATGGCGCCGCCACTGACTAATTGGTGAGTTGCTATGGACTATGGTCCATGGGCGGTTACAGAGAAAGGTGTCGACAGTTTGTGTTTTCCATGGGCGTATGCAGTTCCAGTGGAGTTGCAGCTCAGATGATAAGGAACGACCATCTGATAAGCCAAAATATTTGCCGTACTTAAGGGACAAACACCCGAAAGGCATTGGACTTTTAAACAGTCACCAAAGAAGAATGGCAGCCTTTGATTTTTGATGACGGTCGCTGCTATGATGATGATCATGGTGGTGGTGGTGGTGGTGAACTGGTGACTATAATAATGGTGATGATGATGATTACGATGTTGTTGATGACGACGATAACATCGACGACGACGCTGATGATGATGCTACCGAGGATGAAACCGATTATGGCGATTACGAAAACCTATAGCACGGCCGATGTGGTGCTCTGCTATCTCAACTTCAAGTCGAGAATTACAGGGTGTTAGACAAAACGAGGAAGGAGATGAAGGAACTACACAGGGTGTTAGCTAGAAAGAGGAGCGTTGCGTGCACTGTATATTAGGCTTCCTGCTATCTATTAATGACAAAATGCGAAAGGGGTTAATTGTCCACAATTTGGAGAGCCTTGTATTAAATAGGTTAATGTTAACATTTGTGATATATCCAGAACCAATAAGTTTTATAGTCAATCAATCAATCAACTCTTTTTAATTGAAGCCATTGACAAACAGAATAGGAGTAACTCTATTCTCCATTACCAGCAACATAACACACTAGTAGCATAATTCAGATTCAAAGGAAGTCAACGCAGATTCAAAGGAGGTCAAGTGTAGGTAGACAGTCAAGTGACTTTGGTGGATGGTAAGTGTAAATGTAATGTACCGTACACGTTTTTAATTATGGCCTCGACCATGCTCAGTTTTCAGTGAACTGAGCATGAGATCGGGTGAGATCTTCACCACAGCTGTTTTCGAATAGAGCGGTTGCAAAATAGGCAGAGTAGGATAAATCAGGAAATCAGGTTTAAAAAAAGTATTCCTACTATTCATGAGAATGCGCTGATCATCTAGGAATGATCTGAATCAACGACCAGAGGTTTCCGGTTGAGTGGCAGTCGTTCCAGTCTCTAACAACATCTTATGGGGGGGGGCTCAATAGTGTAGTGGTCACTGGTTAGCGTTCTGGATTGTCAATCGAGAGGTTTCGAGTTTAGATCCCCGCCAGGACAGAACTGTGGTTCGAGATTTCTGTGCCACCTGTGCCCCCTAGTCAACTCAGCTATAGGCCTAATGGGCGCACTGTCAATGGGAAGATGAGACGGCGATGGAGAGGAATGGCCATCCGCCCTCATACTGCCGAGGCTAAGAAAATGAAGTTGCTAACACTTCATACCCATGGCCGCCTCAGGGCTAGTTTAAGGGCTGCTCTTTGTCTCTTCTGCGGGTGCCAGGGCCGTTGATGACTTGATGTCACCTGCCTCCTTTTTCCAGGTTTGGGACTGGCACTACTGGCATTGTTGGCACTGCGGTTAGTGGCGACGTTACTTACGGTTGGAGTGTAAGATGATCTACCTAAATGTTAATAAATGATTGACCGTGAAAAACGAAAATCTTCTTCAAGATTTACTTCAGCTTTCACACCCTAGCGAACTAACCAGTTGACTACACACAACGTTATATTTACGTTTTACGTTATCGGCACACGCCATCTAGCGAATGACAAACCTTAGCTTCTCATTTCACTCGCCAGATGGTCAACGCCAAGAGAACATAATTATTTCGTCGGTCAACACGCCTTTGTTATAATTGTTATCGTAAACTCCAGATTTCCCAAGCATTACTCAAAAGGAAATCGCAGGGTACCAACTTGTTCATGACCGCTGCGTCCAGTGTAACTATTTGAGGATCTCAGTCCCGCTACCCGAGTCGACAAGGCTTCTCAAATTGCGATAATTTTCCGTTTAAATGAAAATTCACTTAAGGCGAACTATCGACTGGTGTCTCGTACGTTTTGAAAACGGCGCCATAGAAGTCATCAGATTATATTTAGAAATATTTAACTTAGATCTCGAGATGACCTTCCAAATGCATGGTTATGCTTCGTAATCACAATGTTTTAGGTTCTTGATAAGCTTTGCAGCGTAATGGCGAGCAGTAGGTAGACGTTGAAAGGTATACGCATAGATGTAGGAAGACCACGAAGGACTGCGTTGCAGTTAGTTGATTCTAGAAATGCCAATTGGCCTTTACTTGAGTGCGAAGACATTTTTCGCTAAGATGCTTCTTGACTTGTCGTATACGTCTGAGTTCCTGAGATGGAAAACAGGATTTAGTCATAGAGGAGATTTGATTCTTCATAAACAGTGAATAATTATCGAGGACACCAGAGTCTCGGACGACATCAGCTAGTTTGATGGAAGAATCTGGACCGAGACTGAGGACATTGCGGAGTAGGTGTTAACTGGGCATCGGATGGAGGACTGGAGGTAAAACCAGATAGGTTCTGTCTTGGAGGCGGTAAGTTTAATTAGGGCGCATAGAAGCGCACCATGATTGGATTTAAGTGAAACAGGTTATTAAGCGAAAAATTGCATTACCAATGTCTTTTGGCGGAAAGTTTAATTGTAGAGTTTGTTTGTGTGTCGTCAGGATAATGGTGTATGAGGATGCCGTATTTGAAGGCAATATGAACAATACTAGAGTTATACAATTTGAACAGAAGGAGGCCAAGGGACACCAAAGAGCATATTGAAGTACTGAGAAGTGTTAGGACCAAGGAGCACAGAGCGTGATCGGTTTGTCAAAAAATTAGCAATCCAGAGAAGGGCAGAGGCCATAATACCAAATTGAGATTCAAGCACTTGAAGGAGAATGGAGTGGGCGACACAGTCAAAAGCAGCGGTGAAATCCAATAACTAGAGAGCAGTGATGAAGCCAAGTGCCATAATTATGCCATTATCGACTTTAAGAACAGCAGATTCAGTGGAGTGGAGGCGACGGAAACCCGACTGAACAAGAGGTAGGGTAGTAAGGAGTTTGATTCAACGTCATTAGAAATTGAGCTGACGGTGATCAACAAGTTTAGAGATAAGAGATATTTATATAGAGATTGAAGGCCTGATTTTTTTATGCGAGGACGGATAATGGCATGCTTGTGGAAAGTAGGTACGGTAGCTATGATGAGTGAGCAGTTTATTAGTTGGATTAAGATGGGGGCAAAAATATGTCGAAGGGATTTAATCATCGAAACAGTAAATGAGTGTAGCTCAGTGTATGGTGGAAGAGCAACTAAGGAGCTTATCAACTCCAGGCAAAGTGATCTTTTCAAAAGCACAAAGAACGGGAAAATTTTGTTGGTTAGGATTCAAGATAGGTGGGGGCGTCGTTGATGGAATAGGGGCCGTCCATAAAGTACGTCACGCTCCAGGGAGGGGTTTAAGAAAGTGTGACAGTTTGTGACAAGGGAGGGGTCAGGCCATGTGTGACGTCACACATTTATTTTTAAATTTTATTTATAATTTATTTTTAGTTTTTAGTAGAATTTCATAGCTTTAAAAATAATTTTCAAAAATTTTCTGAAACATTTTAATTAGTTTTATGTCAAAATAGCATGAAATGCATATCTCCTGAATGTGTTTTTCACGATTCCTCTCGCTAGGAGCGCTAGTAATAATGCTGTTGCGAAGCCTTGTTTATGTATTAGCCTTGCTTTCGGAAGTATTATAAATTTATTATTTCTATGTTGTCCGCTGCATAATTATGACATTATGTCACTGAGCGATAAATTCTGAATTTAATTTTTACATATATAGTAATTATTATAATACAAAATTTTGAGGATTCAGAGGTAATATTTATAATAATTTAATCATTATTATCATGAACTTATAAACAATTATATTACGTCATTCTTTAAAACATATTTCGAAATTACACCACGCTTTTTTACTTTAATATCCACTAGCGGTTCTTTTAATAGTACTAGGCCTACCTAAAATCCGACCCGGCCCGGCCAGCGTGTCTAAAACCCGGCCTGGCCGGGATAAAAGTTGATTTCCCGTCACTATCAAAGCGTGACGTACTTTAGGGGGTCAGATTTTGTGACAGTTGTGGGGAGGGGGTAAAAATGGTCAAAAATAGCGTGACGTACTTTATGGACGGCCCCATAGAGAATAGCTTCACTTTTATTTACAGAGTGATCAAGAAGCTCATCAGGTGAGAGCGGGCATCCAATAAGGGATTGCGGGAATAAAATGGAATTGAGGCTTGCCATCTTTATCCGCTACTTCAACGTTCGGTCGTAGGCAGAGTGAGCGTTTGTGCTGAATTTTTTTTCTTTCTTTCCCTGTTTGTAGTTTCAGTAAATTGATTTAATGACTGTCTTTTGGAGGGCGTTTTTACACTTTCGTTCAAGGTGGCGAATTTTCCGCAGTCCGAGTCGAACCACGGACAGTCAGTTTTCGGCAAAACTGGGAACGGCGGTCCCAAATTATGAAATGAAAGAAGTCAACAGAGGTCGCTTTCTTGTAGTTTCGCTAAAACGTACTATATATTCTCAGGAATCCAGCTTCTAATTACTGAAAACATTATTTTCATCCAGCTTCTATTGAATGGAAACTTAGTTTCATCCATGCAACCAGCTTGGTATCCAGGTTCTAATTACGGGGAAATTATTTCGATCAATCCAGCTTCTATTTCAACACAGGAATGTTTTCATCAATCCCACTTCCATTTATGGAAACAGTTCTTTTCATCAATCCAGCTTCCATTTATGGAAACAGTTCTTTTCATCAATCCAGCTTCCATTTATGGAAACAGTTCTTTCATCAATCCAGCTTCCGTTTTAAAGTGACAATATCAAATAACTTTGTAGACTCCTTTCATTTCATAATTTGGGACGTCTGTGACGAAAATGCATATTTCATAATTTGGGACCGCCGTTCCCAGTTTTGCCCAGTTTTCTGACGGATGGTAATTTTACGAAGGGAGCATGGGTGATGAGAAGCTCTTTCATCGTACAGTCGTAGAGGATGAATAGGGATTCTGCAGTCACTGGCGTGGTCGGATGAAGTGGTATCTTGCAGAGCTCAGATTCAATAAGAGCTTTTTTGAATGCACTAATGTCAAAATTAGCAAACGATCTTCTTTCAATTTTCTGGTAGACTCTGGGAGGAGGTTGATTGGTAAGTGTGCAGTGGATGATAGAGTTAACCGAATGACCTGGTGGAAAGATATCAATATTTTCAACTATAGAGGTAATCGTGATATGCCAATATCAATGGTATGGCCACGGTAGTGAGTAGTTTCCAGAATGTGTTGAGTGAGGTTAGGAGACGTCAGCAAGCGAACCATTTGCTTGGTGTTCGAATTTTGGGGTTGATCAAATCTAACGTTTATTTCTCCAAATATCAGGAGGTAGCAGTTATATTTTTAAAGCGTAGCGAGTAGAGGTGAGAATTCTTCATAGAAGGCTGTTGCAATAGGCGTTGAACCAGGGTGGTAAATTACAACGACGAGTAGATGTAGAAACTTGAGGGTGAAGTAGGATAAGAGGTCCTCAGATGTAGTGAAATAACCTGTGTCTTTTGAGAATGTTCGTAGATGATTTTATAGAAGATGCATATTCCACCAACTCTAGGACCGCGTAGATTGATGAAGTCTTGTCCAGATTGGACAGTATGCCGGGGCAGCACTTGCCGGGGTCAGAGGTCAAACTCGGGAAGGGCCAGGTAAGCCTTTATGCAGGCGGTTAGTAACAACGGCGACCGTGAGTTATAGTTCAGTAGTAGTGGTCTATGGACTTTTGACGTGACTCATAGAGGGTATCATAACTCCGTGGACTTCACGGTTAGCTTTAAATTTCATGACTGTAAAAACTGGCGGGAGGTTTGGGAGACATATGGTAGAACGAGGAGAGTAGGAGGTTGTACGGGCTCTTGAGGGGGTCAACGTCAAATGATCTACGGGGATGCAGGGTGAAATTGCTTTCGGACCGTCCCATTACCAATCAGTGTTGTCGGCGGGACAAATGTTCCTGAATTCAACGGGATATGTATACAAGCCGTAAATACAGATGACCCAATTAGAATTGTCTTCTCTCACTGGGGCTTCTCTGGTGTTGTCCAGACTGTGACCGTATCAGAGGAAAAGTGCAGAGTACAAAGGACCGTTATCAACGTAATATGGGGCACTTTGCTTGGCGCCTTTGGCTAGGTTTACTATTCAGTATTCAATCTCTTGTCCTGCTGCATGAGAACATGGGTTTTTGTTTGTGAGAGCCGAGTATTAAATTGTGCAATGCGTATAAATTATATAGACTGCCGCCTATTACCATGCATCTGATAGTAATAAATGAATATATGTACTGATAGGATGGCATGTTTCCGCTTTATCACTAACTGAGGCTGGCGATAGGAGTACAGATGTGTTGATAAGTGAGATTCCCATTGTGGCAGACACTCAAGATTAATTAAGACACTCAATTATTGGACAACTTTACAGGGGCGGATCTAGACTTTCTCTGTACGGGGGGCGATTTCTGTGGGTTCCCATAAGGTATTTAGTAATTATATCAAACGCAATTTAAATGTAAACAATTTTATTCCAAGATTTTTGCAAATAAAGGCCAACTGCAAAAGTAAATGTAATACCTATCAAGTATTATGGATCTATACGACAATTGTTTGAAGAATTAATTGTCCATGTTTATTAACGGTTTAATCTAAAATAGTTTCCAAGATCAAAGGAATTATAATTAAAATTACTTATCAAATTAATAGCTTCTCAACTTTATAACATGTTACAAAACAAATTCCAATCTTCTGTTTCCAATCTTTGTGATCAATCACTTTCTCCGCATCTACTGTACTTAAATTTCTCGATGCGCGTTCATGAGGGCTAAACCGGTTAACCATTCCTGACCCATTTGGTCTCTCAACCAAGATTATAGTAGAATTAATGAAGAGGTGCTCCTCTCAGCTGATGCACAGCTGTCCGGTACCGTTAGAAGAATGCTTTTAGGCTTACAAACGTTTCGGAAGAAATCTTAACAAATTTTACACTGAAAAGAACCAAATTTTGGTAAAATAGGCCTAATTCCTACATATTTTGTTATTTACCAATTATTGTGATTCATGAAACAGTAAAACGCCATTGTATGTATCATAACTGTTAATTACTGCTGTGCGTGATCTAGTCGTCACCTTGGACTAAGGCTCAAATTGTGCCAGCTCCGCATTGTCACCCGCTCACTCACTGCTTCTGCTACCTCCACTCTTATCCATGCCTTCGTCGCAACTAAACATGTTTATTGTTGCTCGCTCTAACGCTGGGCTCCCGGCTGGTCGACTGGGGTGCTTGGATCGGATCTTGCGTTATACTGCCCGCCTTATCGGCCGTATGTATGTATACTCAAATTTGGCCACGTCTCTTGAAACAGTCACGACGTTCTCCACTGGCTCCCCTCTGAGCAGCGGATTGTGTTTAAGATAGCTGCCCTAGTCTGGCGCTGTATGTTGGGCCTCGCTTCTGTCTATTTTCGTGCTAGGGACTCTCGATCCATCCGCTCATCTGAACAGGGTCTCCCACTTATCCACTTTGCCCGTAGGCTACCTCCACTATGCAGAACCGCGCTTTCTTGGTGATAGGTTCTTCGACCTGGAACGGCCTCCCTATGGAGCTTCGCCCTGTCCTAGGACCTTCTCTCGGAATCACTCCTATGATCTTTTCTCACCTCACGGTTGTTCGTTTCGCCGTGCTGGAGTTGGGAGCGCCTCTGACAGTTCTCTTGAAGGGACGCTATCTAAATGTTCGATTTGAATGAATGAATGAATTTCATTCTTGTTTTTTTTTCAGTTAAAAGTAATAGCGTATTTAATTATTATGGATGGTCAACTCCATTTTAGCTTATTTAATTATTTCAATAATTTGTAGCTTAATGATTACTGTCATCAATTCAACTTCTATTTATGCAATGTATTATTTTTAATTAGGCCTAATCCAACTTCTATTTAAGCCTCTAGGCCTACGCAAGGAATAATTTTAATAAATCTAACTTCTATTAACGCAAAGAATTATTTTCACCAATCCAAATGATTGTTTCTTAGGTTTTATATTGTTTGAATAAAGTATGTTAAAATGGAGTTGTCTATAGGCCTAAAAAGGAATGATAAAATATGCTAAAATGGAGCTGAATGCATATGCATGGGAATAAAAAAGATAACTACGGTAGGCCAGAACGTGAAAAACTAATTTTTCAATTTGGGCCACGTGCAATCATCAGTGACACGGGCAAAAGTAACCTCATTCTAAGGTATACATTCATTGTATCAGAGCGAAAAAATATTTGAGGATTTGCAGAGTAATAATAGGTGCTGTGTGTGTGTGTGCGTGCGTGCGTGCGTGCGTGCGTGCGTGCGTGCGTGCGTGCGTGCGTGCGTGCGTGCGTGCGTGCGTGTGTGTGTGTGTGTGTGTGTGTGTGTGCAGAGACTAGGCCTATATAAAATTAATTTAAAAAAAAAACACAAATAGCAATCAAATCCTCAAAGCAATAAATTAATTATTGGACTCTTAGGGAGCCGATCGCCCCAATCGCCTCCTCTGGATCCACCACTGCAACTTGATTAGCCTGTCTCTCTATCTGGTCGGCACTTATCATGTAAGCCAAATATTGGCAAATAGGTTCAAAGTACAACCAGTAAACCGGCAGAGTAGGTTCAGAGTACATCGGTAAGACGCATAGTAAAACACACAGGGCATAGCATACGAAGACCCCACCGAGACGTTGGTAGCCAGTTAAGCTGCGTCTAAATACTGTAGAATAAATTATCCAAAAAAAAAATCATCTCGATAGTTTTACTGCCCAACCACCGATCTTCATGAGAAGTCAAACACTCGCAAGACCAATATATAGTTATTTAACGATGTCCTTGTCAGTAGCCTACTGTTGGCAACTTGTATAGGAGCTGATAAACGGATCACATGCGTTGCAAAGATAAGCTACCATCGCACATCCCTGGATGAAGGCCCCGTTCATTGTTAATGTTGTTTGACGGTGCAAACATCTGAGATCCTGTTGCTTTGGATTTGCTGGTGCTTTTATATGCTGACCTCGGTAAGTATATAGGCTACATGAAGGTTTTGAGTGCAGTCTTTCATACGAACTGTTAATTCAAATCATTGGCTGCTGGGAGATCAGATTGGCTTCTTACGGTACCGGTATGTGTAAGTTCTTCTGAGCTGATTAGATATTTCAGAAACATACTGAGCATCTTGCAAAATTGCTTCGCTTTTGGATAATTGATTTTGCTTGTTGTAAACAGGATTCGTGTAGGCCCTATCGATTGTAGAATGTGGCCACTTGTGATGTTAATGCATGATTTCAGTTCCCCTTTTCACCAATATTTAACTTGTCGTCGAGTGTTGTCACACACACACACACACACACACACACACACACACACACACACACACACACACACACACACACACACACACAGCGCATCTATTCTTGTTCCCATCATCACCAAAATAATCCACCTCTTCTTGTCTACTGGCAATTTCCCTCTGCTCTTCAAACATTCTTTAGTCACTCCACTTCTCAAGAAACCATCACTTGATAAAGAAATCTGTTCAAACTACCGACCTGTCTCCAACCTGTCATTCATCTCTAAACTAACCGAACGCATAGTCCTGTCTCGGATAAATGACTACCTGACTTCAAACTCACTCCTTAACCCACACCAGTCTGGTTTTAACGAGCGGCACTCAACCGAAACCCTTCTCACTTCCCTCTACAATAAACTTGTTTCTGTCATTTCTCATCAACAAGTCTCCTGTCTGTGCCTCCTTGATATTTCTGCAGCCTTCGACGCTATTGACCACAACATATTACTCCAAAGACTGTTTCCTGTTTCGGTTTTACCGACACTGCTCTCCTCTGGACTCAGACCTATCTCTCTTCCCGCTCTTTCTCCTTTAAAACATCAGAAACCTCATCGCAATCATGCCCTCTCACCTGTGGTGTTCCGCAAGGTTCTGTTCTTGGGCCCCTATTGTTCATCCTTTACACTACTCCACTCAGCTCACTCATCAAAGCATCCACGGTTGGCCTTAGGCACAGGCAAAGCAGGCAGTTGCCTGGGGCGCCAAGGTCTAGGGCCGCCATTTTGACAAAAAAATGTGTCTTAACAGGTTTATTTTTTTAGTTTTTTGCCATTTTCTCAATCACAATCATTATTTTCATTTGAAATCAAAACTTTCGCTTATGGAACAAATTTAAAATTATTATTGATTTCATTGCACCTTTTCAAGTAATCTAATATTATTTCAACACCGCGCAAATTTTATTTTAACCATAAAAATTCAATTATTTCACGCCAATCTATGCTCTGTAGTCTGTATCTGTGACCTGACCGTCCGTAAATCTGATGCTGCACAGTGACATCTTTCAACTGAAAATGTCAACATTGAAGAAGAAATATTGAAGTACTAGATTGTTGCCCGTACTAAGACGGTAACACTTAGCGAGCTCGGGCGAGCGATTTAAAATGAGCCCGCGGGCAGCCTTGCCGCCGGCCGCATGTTGGACAGCATGGTAATAGACTATCGCGTCCATGGGCATATTTAGGGGTTTGCAGGTTAAACCTCCCCAAATAAATTGCCTAAAATTGTTTACACGCAATTATATGCGGAATACAAAAAATTGAACTTTTTCGACCATTTCCTATGAAGTTAACGCCCAATCATCAGCTCGTTTGTAATAATTATAGTCTAATACTGCAGCTATTTGCTTACATTGCTTCCAGCCTTTTGATAACTGAAACCTGAGGGAGAAAAACTACATGCAGAAAGAATTTTCTGATTACGTCAACAATTAATTTTTTTTATTAATAAGCTTATATTTTGTTTTTCTGTAATTCGATTTTTCCGGTAATTCGAAGTGTTATTACATTTTACCATTCCCAAAAATTCAAATTATCCAGGGTTGAGTATACTAATAATAAAAAATTAATCAGTTGAGCGCAATGTTCTGGCTGGTTCATCATTGGGTTGTGACGTGGGATGGACGGTGGAGTGTGGATCAGAGGGCGCCAAATGTATGGTTTGCCTGGGGCGCCAATTGGGCTAGGGCCGGGCATGAAAGCATCATCGGTTGACCATCACCTATACGCTGACGACACCCAATTATTCATCTCATTCTCTCCAAGCAGCTTCTCTGACTCCATAGATCATCTCCTCCGTGTGGTAAAACAAATCTCCTCCTGGATGACCTCAAACTTGTTGTGCCTCAACCCCTCTAAAACTGAATTCATTCTTATAGGCCACCGTGAGCAACTCAAGAAAATCCAAGATCCCTCTATATCCCTCAACCTTGACTCTGTATCCACTCACACATTCATAGCAAATTCTCCTGTCCGCAACCTAGGTGTGACTTTTGACCAGAATCTTAGCTTTTCCGATCACATCACCCATCTTTCCCGTTCTTGCTTCATGCACATCCGTGACCTTCGTAGAATCCGCCCTATACTCGACTTCAAAACCTCATCAACAATCGCCACATCAATAGTTCACGCCAAACTAGATTACTGCAATGCTCTCTTCCTCAACATAGATACCACTCAAATTAACCGCCTCCAAGCTATTCAGATTGCCCTCGCCCGTGCTGTCACCAAAACCCCCAAACACCACCACATCACTCCTGTCTTGAAATCACTCCACTGGCTCAGAATTCCTGAACGAATAGAATATAAAGTCCTATCCCTCACCTACAACACACTTCAATCCTCTCAGCCCTCGTATCTCCGTCAGTTGTTCACGGTCCAACCTTCTTCGTTCATCTTCCACCGTTCACTGCTCCCCCTTCCTCACCTCATTGCTTAAATTTGCAAATCGCTCCATAGCCATAGCTGTACCGCCTCTTTGGAACAAACTCCCGCCTGTGCTATCCGATCCATCCTACGAACTCACCAAAACCTCACCTCTTGCGATCTCTCCACAGGTCTTCCACTCAAAACTTAAAACACTGCTTTTTCACAAATCCTATCCCGATTCCTTCTCCTCCCCTCACCTCCCTCGCCATTTCAACTCTAAGCATCATCCACCTTAGCCGTCTGCCTGCCTGACTCTCTGGATTTTGACCCCCTGCCTATCGATTCTGTTTTGATTAAGCGCCTGTAAATAAGCTGGTTCCCGCGACTTCGCTTTTGTGGGCGCTGTAGAAATATCGAGTTTACGATTACGATTACGATTACAAACATACACACATGCACACACAGTCCAGTATATTAGTTGTCGGGAGGTTGGAGTTAAACCCATAGTTCTTCTTCTAACCAGTGACGGCTCTACAGGGGGGCAAGGGGGGCAAGTGCCCCCCCAACTGAGGTTGTGACCCACACATTTTATTCCAAAATATTATGAAATATGGTATAATTTAATTTTGATATTTTCAAAGGTATGACTTATTTACTTCCTTATAGTCTTAATTATTATCTTGTCGTATAAGCTACTTCTTGCTATCCATCACTGACTCCCTATCCGCAAGTATATTGAGTACAGGGTAGCTGCCCTGGTATGGCGACATCATCAGCTAACGTCTAGCCAAATTTGCCTCCGAGATCAATGCTGTCCGACTTCGGGTATCCAAGGACGTCGTCCCCAATGCTTTATGGAGAAAGGGAGTTCTCTTGGTTTCGGTCGCTCGTACTGGCAACTATGAAGAATCGAGCTTTTTCTGTGGTAGGCCCAGTGGTTTGGAACGCCCTTCCTTTAGACCTATACCGACACACTGAGACTCTATCTGAATCCTTCCTCAACAAACTTAAAACTGTACTACTCAAACAGTGTGTTCATAAAATGCCCAGGCGCTTTTCAGGCTCTGCTGCAGATAAAACTCTGGGCATCGTTCTGAAAGTGGACCCACAGACTGCATTTAGGCAACGTGTCTACATCCAGTTATTATATCATTTCGAACTAAATCGACAATTCTCTGACCATTCGCTTACTATTATGATTGGTATACAATCTTTAACGCCAAAATACAATCTTTAACGCCAAAACACAAGCAATTCTCCTCCCAGCACATAGCCAATCGCAGGACCAACACAAGTCTTTTCTTATATTAAACATATCTGCAAAGCAAATATGTCTGAGATTCGTTTCCGAGAGCAGTTTATTAATGCCGTTAGTTGAATGTGTTCGTGCAGAGTCGATTATCCTGGGTGCCTTTGTGAAACAGTTTGACTCTAGGCATGACAGTCTTAATATAACTTGCACTTAATTAAAAGTGCATGCATTGTTTGTAGTTTATAGGTTTTACTTTTAACAAAGTGAGTCTGTTTCCCATTTGTGTCTTAACTTGAGGCTGTTGATTAAACAATTCATGTAGCTCCAATACAGGTCTCTTGTCATCATTCTCACTTTTGACGAAAATAGACTGGCCCCTCCATCTGTTTCCCCGGCCCCCCCGTGGCCCCCCTGTTGCAAAAGTCTAGAGCCGCCACTGATTCTAACATCCTCAACAAAGTGGCTAAAACATATTGAGGATGACAGACAACTAGAATATCTTATGAAACGCGAGTTGTTTCGTGTGCAGCATATTAACAACATTAGATTTCGACCTGCGCTCATTTACTTTGTGGCAATTTGTACAAATTTTCGGCCTTCCCAGTTCTGTCTACAACTGAAACACTATGCATATATTGGAATAATGATAAATATAGGACCTATAGGCCTAATAGAAGTTTCCAGAGTAGGCTAGATCAGATTAGATAAAAGAGTTGTTTGTTGGATTGACGCCATGAATTGAGGCAATTAACGTACGTTACAATGTAATGCAATTGCTGATGGCTCTTTCAGGTCTTTTGAGCTAAAACTCTGATCGAAAAGTTTAAACCACCTTGAATCATGAATAACGAAGAAGTCAGCACCCGAAACTTGGAAGGTCCATACAGATGTCACCTGTATATTGGATTTGCGCCAGCCAATAAGGACATCGTCCG
>JACEVL010002575.1:0-17187 GCA_020284085.1 Aporrectodea caliginosa
GCCTTGCCTTAGCAACCAGCCTCTTGCCTTAGTAACGGGCCTTTTTGGCTTGCCTTAGCAACCAGCCTCTTGCCTTAGTAACGGGCCTTTTTGGCTTGCCTTAGCAACCAGCCTCTTGCCTTAGTAACGGACAATTTGTCGTCCTCTGTGCCTATATATAGAGACGCCTGTTGCGTGTAAGTGGTGAGCGAGTGTGTGAGTTGGTTCCGAAGTCAGTTAAAGTTCAGTTAATGAGAGTTAAGCCAGAGTTGTAGTGTTTAAGCTGTTCGACATTAATAAAACAATCTGCTGTGTTGATCCGTGTCGTTGCCGTCTTCCTAGTTAACCTAGTGTTAGGCATCGTCGGTGGCACCGTTAAGTCCTTTGCCCGACGGGAAAGGCCGAGTCCAGCGAACGGACGAAGAACAGGGAAGACTCCGAAGAGCTATCCTGGTGAACATTAAAGAGAGAGATACCGGAGTCCTGCCCCACGGCTGTCGTTTTTCGCCACAGTATGCTTAATTCAGCTGGAATAGGCTGTCCCACTTTAGCAGCAGATCGCTGTCCCACTTTGACAACACAGCTGTCGCTAAAGTGGGACACCTATACACCAGCAGGCTTCGTAAATGCATGTTGACATTTGGTGATAAAAACCGTTGCTGGTAGTTCATTTCGTCAGTATATTTCAACATAAATTGCATTCAATATAATTATTTATCGTTAGTGTCGACAAGGGCCTTAGCAAGTTAATGTTATAAAAATTATGAATACCGCAAATTCAGTAACTTTCGAAAATCGAATGTTACACGCAGAACCAAAGGCCATTAAACACTTGCAATAACACGTGGGGAAGCACATATTAATGAGGTCGCGTATATTGCCATAGACTATGTATTTTTAGATTTTGGATGTATTGGACATAATACGCATGAAAGCCTCACTAGCTTAGCTGTCCCACTATAGTGGCCTGTCCCACTTTCCCATCACCCACCCTACTGTGTTTTCCAAGCTGTCTATCTGTTTTTACTTATCTGTCTTTTGACGACTTGCTCTCGTCTTGCAGTCTTGGTTGGCCGCTAAATTAGAGGTTTCAAATCTAGAAATATTTTCCTTTTTAAGAAAGAGGTATTAAAGTAAAATTAATTGAATATATAGTTGGAGTTAATTACGTACTAGATTGCAACGTTAACTGAAAGATATATATATCTTTCACATGATATATATATATATATATATATATATATATATATATATATATATATATATATATATATATATATATATATATATATATATATATACACTACAGTGGCCCAAAATAACAAAAGTTGGAAATGTTTAGCTCCACAAGGCTGCCCTTGTTACACATGAAAAGATAACCCTGTATGCAAAAATTTGGACAGATTGAACTATGTTTAGAGGTCGCGCCTTTTGCACACTTTTACATTATATAGTATGAAGCGTAAAAAGACATGTATCATTTTGAATAGCAAGGTAGTTACTATTTTGAACGTTGAACAGCCTAATAAAAATATATATCGCAGTGTTACTGCTTAGTCAGAGTGCATTAAATGCAAATAATTTGTAACGCAATATAATTTTTTACTATGAAAGTAGTTTTCCAGTCTGCATAAATAACCGTCATTGAAGTGCCGGAAAACGCGAAAACCGCGATTATTTCATTTTGCTCTTGTCGGAAAAGAAATCATTGTGTGATGACTGGAGGCAAGTTGCAGCAGGTATTGTGTCTGTGACTCATCCTTAGTTACGCGACAGAATTAACCAATTTCAACAATTATTGGCTGAGATCTGATCATTTTTCTTCGATTTTTGTTAGATTTTGTTTCTTATGACCTTGAAATGACCTTGAACGACCCTGAATTTAGTATTTATATTTTAATCAAAATATAGCTCTCATCGAGATAAATAAACAGTAAAAAGTTCATCTAAATTGGACTCCTCATTAATTTGTTGTGATAAAAAGAGTAAATCGACAATGGAACCAAGTTCCAAAACCCAAGCATGCGGTTTTTGCGATTTCTACAAAAAAGTGTCAAAATGGCGCGACCTCTAAACATGCTCAGATCTCTTCAATTTTTTCACCACATAGTCTTCTTGTCAAGTGGAACAAGGGCAGCCTTGTGGAGCAGCATGTTTCAACAAAAATTATTTCCCCGTGTAAGTTTGGGCCACACTAATATACACGGATGTAAACGTAACGGATGAATGAATACGTCGCCTATTGTTTCTTCAGGAGAGTAGCAATAAAAAAGCGACACGCAACCCTGAGAACTATTAAATTTTGACGTCAGCGGTCATGCACCATCTCCTGCATGACATTGTGATTGGTTGGTATATGCAAACTTTCCCAAGCTTTTATAATTTATATAGACCGGCTATGACTGAACGAGCAACTGGCCTGTTATTGTGTTTACCAAAGTTAGAATTATATGGTGTGGGAGCAGGACATTACCCCCCTGCCATTACCCCCCTGCCATTACCCCCGGCCAATTACCCCCGGCCAATTACCCCCCGTAGGATATTACCCCCTGCCATTACCCCCGGCATTTAGTATACATAGTCTATACATTAGTGTGGCCCAAACTTACACGGGGAAATAATTTTTGTTGAAACATGCTGCTCCACAAGGCTGCCCTTGTTCCACTTGACAAGAAGACTATGTGGTGAAAAAATTGAAGAGATCTGAGCATGTTTAGAGGTCGCGCCATTTTGACACTTTTTTGTAGAAATCGCAAAAACCGCATGCTTGGGTTTTGGAACTTGGTTCCATTGTCGATTTACTCTTTTTATCACAACAAATTAATGAGGAGTCCAATTTAGATGAACTTTTTACTGTTTATTTATCTCGATGAGAGCTATATTTTGATTAAAATATAAATACTAAATTCAGGGTCGTTCAAGGTCATTTCAAGGTCATAAGAAACAAAATCTAACAAAAATCGAAGAAAAATGATCAGATCTCAGCCAATAATTGTTGAAATTGGTTAATTCTGTCGCGTAACTAAGGATGAGTCACAGACACAATACCTGCTGCAACTTGCCTCCAGTCATCACACAATGATTTCTTTTCCGACAAGAGCAAAATGAAATAATCGCGGTTTTCGCGTTTTCCGGCACTTCAATGACGGTTATTTATGCAGACTGGAAAACTACTTTCATAGTAAAAAATTATATTGCGTTACAAATTATTTGCATTTAATGCACTCTGACTAAGCAGTAACACTGCGATATATATTTTTATTAGGCTGTTCAACGTTCAAAATAGTAACTACCTTGCTATTCAAAATGATACATGTCTTTTTACGCTTCATGCTATATAATGTAAAAGTGTGCAAAAGGCGCGACCTCTAAACATAGTTCAATCTGTCCAAATTTTTGCATACAGGGTTATCTTTTCATGTGTAACAAGGGCAGCCTTGTGGAGCTAAACATTTCCAACTTTTGTTATTTTGGGCCACCCTACTATACATACATGTATATTACATGTATTATATTTATTATTTATTTATAATATATATATATATATTATATTAATATATTTGTTAGCTTGTATCTTGTGTGCCTGCGCTTCTGTTTATAGTATACTCTAAGTAGCTGACCCCTCGGCATTTAATATATATAGTTATAGTCTATACATTTATATACAATATGCATATATATTACATGTATTATATTTATTATTTATTTATAATATTATATTAATATATTTTTAGCGTCGACCTGAAATAAATTTACTTCATTTTTAGTGATTTTGATTGGATTTTCATCTGGCTATCGTGATTCGTATGACGATGGGGGTAGAATGGTATATCCCCCCGGATACTCTACACCAGTTTATTCCATCCGGGGATATGCTTTAGGGGGATAGAATATCACGGGACACCGGCATGGAAAGATTAGGCTGTATAAACTAATAAGTAAACTGAAATTAAACTAAATAACAAGTTAATATTATTGAGCCAATTAACACTTATTATTTTATTTTTATAGTATCATGCTGGTTCGGTGCTGCAACCTACTGGCCCAAAATTAATTTAAGTGTAGGCCTACTTAGACCTATTTGTGTCAGCTACTTCACAGTGATATAAACAAAAGTGCAGGCACACAAGATACAAGCTAACAAATATATTAATATGATATTATAAATAAAAAATAAATATAATACATGTAATATATATGCATTAGGGTGGTTCTTAAAAATAAAAGTGCGAATCTACTGTTCGCCAAGGTTCCATTTGGTTCCATTCCATCCAGAGATATCACACAAAAAGTTGTATGAAAAAATATTAATATTTAGGACTCGCACAACACCATCAAAGTTTTACCCCTTATCAGATATAGGAACACTCAAAAAGTAAGCATAATAGTTGTAATCAACCATGAAAAGTGAACATTTAAACCAGGAATAAATTCAACTGCCTGTAGTAGGTCCAGATTATAACACAATGACATTTATTGCATGCCTGGTTACTGGTGATTACACTGATTAGTGATTAAAATTATTTATTAGAGTTATTATTATTATTGAGGAAATAGTAAAAAGTTAATAACTTCTACAAATATAGGGAAATTCTGAAAATAACACATCATTTTATTCAGTTTTAAGAGCTCTTTCTAGCGGTATACTGAATGGCAGTTAATTAGTTTTCAATTAGAATATTTTACAAGAAAACCTACAATTTTCTCGAAAAACGCTTTGTCTCGTAACTTTGGCCCTCTGGTGGCGGCGGAAGACATTAATATTCTTTTTATATTTTGAACAGTTTTGATCCATACCATTAGGCAACTTTTGGTTGCTATTACTTTTCGAATTACTAATTTTTACTTTTTTTCCACTGCACTCTTTTGTGTATGCTTGTACGAATTGATTTGTGGTTATCGGTCTCAGGAACTCACGGATCAAATACTACTAAAATGCCAATAAAAATAAATAATAAACGATCAACGAGTGCATAAACAGTGTAGAAATTATTTTCTAGTTGTGCTTAAGTAAAATCATCCAGCCTTTCTGTTTAAAACTAAACATAGGTCCATAAATGCGAATCAAATACTTATACTCGAAATGACGAAAATTATTTGTAAAAATCAAAATTTCAAAGACGTTGTGCGAGTTCTAGATATTGTTCGATCTTGACAATTTCTGGGCTACATTACCTCTAAACCAATTGGCACGGAATGCCGGGTTGGCGAAAGTAAACAAGTGACGTTGAAAATTTTCCATTAGAGATGCGACCACCCTAATATGCATATTGTATATAAATGTATAGACTATAATTATATATATTAAATGCCGAGGGGTCAGCTACTTAGAGTAATATAAACAGAAGCGCAGGCACACAAGTTACAAGCTAACAAATATATTATTATAATATATATATTATAAATAAATAATAAATATTATATATGTAATATACATGTATGTATAGACTATGTATACTAAATGCCGGGGGGTAATGGCAGGGGGGTAATATCCTACGGGGGTAATTGGCCGGGGGTAATGGCAGGGGGTAATGGCAGGGGGACTAATGTCCAGGGGGTAATGTCCTAGACCATATGGTGTATTGTACAGAAAGGTAGCAAGATTCGTTTGTAATAAGATGATTGCAGTTTTAAGCCAATTGGCTATACTCCATATGACGGCCCGGGGAAATGATTTTTGCACAAACGTGTCTGTCACAAAGCTGTACAGTCGTATACCGGCGCCGCTGGGAAGTAACAAAGAGTATGCCATACATGTCTAAATTGGCTGAAGATTGGCGAAGCGCTTGTCTTGTAACACGGGGGAATACGGGTTTGAGTCTCGCATAAATCGGTCGCCATTGATAATTTGCTTGGTTTCAGGTGTCGCTACATAGTTGGGTCGCCTAACAATAGTTATAGGTTTATTCTTTACAACGACAGCATAGGAGGCAAAGCAACGATATCAGTCAGCCACAACACAGTAACGAGTCCCTCTCACCATAAAGCAGTTCCTTTTTTTATCATAGTGCCAGGGGCAGCTTAAATCTGTTAATCAGTACTCCAGCTCCTCGCTTAGTCATCCATTTGCCGCTATCAGCCAGCTAAGACTAAGAGGTAACAAATTATTTTCCCTCGCCCGCTCTCTCTGTCTCTCTCTCTCTGCCTCTATCTGTCTCTCTATGACTCTATGTAGTTCGCTTCCTTTTCCACAACTCTCTCATTCTATTTCTCGTTCTCTTTCTCTCTGTCTCTGTCTCGATATCTCTCCCTCTCCACATCTCTTAACGATTTCCGCAACGGATTACTCAACTACCGAGCAACGACTCCCTCTCTGCATAAAGCAGTTCCTTTTTTATCAGAGTATAGGGCTGTCTCTCCAACCTATGCAGCTGGAATCTGTCCTTATAAGGCCAACTTCTAATTCCTTCCCATAATTATTGATAAATGTACTCCAACTGCCCGCTTATTCATCCAACTGCCGCTCTGAGCTAATAAAATTATGCCTCCCTCACCCGATGTCTCCCTCTCCACATCTCTCTCGTTCCAACTATGTCTCTCTGTCTCTGTCTATCTGTCTATGTCTCTGCTGTGCCTCTGTCTGTCTCTTGCTTTCCAGTTCTCTCTCGCTTTCCACATCTCTTTCTCTTTCTGTGTCTTTCCCTCTCTCGCTGTCTGCCTATCTGTCTGTCTCTTTCTGTCTCTCTCTGTCCCTCTGTCTCTGTCTCGTTCGCTCTCTCTTTCTCTCTCGCGCCTGCTGTCTGCCACTCTGTTTGATCAGCCTCTCTCAAGTCTACCCTCCACACTAGTAAACATTGTAAACAACGAACACAAAGAACGCCCTTTGTGGTCGCACGGTTATCATGACCATCTGCCGATGATTTTAAAATATCACATTGCAGCACTTACAATGGTTTTGTACTGCAGAGTAAATATTTAGAAATTTAAGGTTCTTTCTTTCGTCTCGCCCCTTGCTCTTAATGTCTTGCCTTTGGCTTACATTCACATTTATCTTAGTTTCTGTATATCATGTATAATATATATATAAATATATCTTTACCTTCTGTTATGTACCTCACAAAACTAGCCTGACCAGTGTGACCACTGTGACCAGCTCTATAGTTCTAATTTATGTTACAAGTTGGAGAGTATGGCGCAAATACGAAGATATTCTCAAATGGGATACATAATGTTCTATATTATTTTATGGGCTCAAGGGTAACTGTGAGAGAAAATCTTAACCTACACATTGCAGCTGTCATTGAAAGAGACAGGTGCAATAGGAACAGTTGAAAACGTCCATGGTCTAAAAATATATTTCAAAGCCCTTTCTTGCAGAATCGAGACTCAATTCACATCTGACTCATGCTGCGGGTCTAATTGTGTCTGGAATCTAAAGATTGCATGTTCTAGCGGCTAGTAGAGATCCTGAGTGGCCGAGTGGGTTGGTAGCCCGCTCTCCACGCCGGCGGCCCGGGTTCGCTTCCCGGTCGGTCGGTTTATCAGAGATTAATTTCTCGGATCTTTACTGCGGGTGGCTCGGTCGCAATATAAACGTGGAGTACAATACAACACAATACAACACAACACAATATACTGGGGCGCGGTGGTATAGGGGTATGTTCGGTGCCTTGCAGCTGGAGGGTTGCGGGTTCGAATTCACCTCAAAGCTGCTGCGTAGGGACCCTGGGCAAGTCCTTCACTCGCAATTGCTCATGCGCTTCGGCGTGAAACTCCGATTCAGCGTCCGCGCAGTAGTCGGGAGCGCCTCTGAATGGGCAATCTGGTAGAGGCGCTATAACAAGTGCTCAAATACGATACAATAGTCCATTAGGCGGACTTCTGTAACGACACCCACAGATGGTTTTCGCATAGTTGACATGTAATAACTGAAATATGTTTAAAACGCTAGTTTTCCTTGCACACAAACAGCGATAGTCACTTGCAACTCGACAGCCAAGACAATTATGAGATTTGTGAGTTTTGTGACGGTTGGCTCCTTTAGGCCGTTAAGTTTCCTATGACAGTTTACTCTGTTGAGGCTGTTGAATTGATAGCCTCTTCCGTCCATCACCGTCGGGCTTCGGCGTTAGCGTCAGGTACACAGCACTATTCATCAGCCGCATGCTCAACCTTACCCTCGCACAGCTGAGTGTTTAACTTCAGAAGTTTTTATTCGGAAGATGACTGTGAATATGGAACTTTGTGACATTAAATAATGGCAAGCAATTTTGAGTCAATTGCACTCAGTGCCAATTACCAAACCATCGCCTCTCCAAATGTTGCAGAGAATTAAGGAATACAATTTGCAATCAGGATTTCCGAATGTTTGCATTGCTCTGCGTATACGCCTATTGACGATTGATTCAAATGCTATAGTCAACGGAATGACGAGAAGAAACTATATATATAAAATTAACTCCTATCTGTTACTTTATAATCTGTCATGACCTACTTAGATTGTTTTGAAATGAATGACGCATTTGTGCATAGCTTTTAGATGTCGTAAGTGTAAAAAAAACTGCGCGTTTTGGAACGATTGTTAGACCTATCTTGCTGTCACCTCGCTGCTTGCACTACACCACCAATTTTCTTGTTTTGTAAACGGGTAAAACAGTCTCAATCAAACTGCAGGTCTGGTATTCTTTAAGAATGCAACTCTAAATCCTATACTATTTAAGCTGCGTGCCTGTCTATAACTCTCTGCCTAACACAACGCGGTGACCTGGAAGTTCGCCTCATGCATCTGGGTCATTAGTTAATTTGAACTAACAGGACGTTGTGAATAATGTTATCGCATAAACATACCGTCAAATGCGAGTTTAATATGTAAAAGTTTATGCTGTAAAGTATATAGCGAATATTATAGAGACAGACTGAGAAGCTTTCAACGACCAGATATTTGCTCTGAACTTCAACATTTCAAAAATAACTTGTTCAAACACGATCTACAAAGCAAGGGCGCCTTTGCCTTCGCATCCTGTCAATCCAAGCATGGGCTTGCCTGAAGTGTTAACGGCTTCCTGCCATTTATTTTGTGTGCTCCCTTTATTGTTTAATCACGTGGTAAGCCCTGTCTATCTTTGTCTCTCTGCTTCCCTCTCAAGATAATCTACTGCCCACTCCACTTGTATCTGTCTCTTTGAGTATCTTCCCCTTCCACTGTTCTCTCCAATCTTATCTCTGCCTCTGTCTGCTTTTTATATAACTCTGTTTTTCGACCCTATCCCCGACATGTATATTTGTCTGCATATCGTTTTGTGCAGCTGCCTATCGTCTCTCTATATTGACCCTTTGACTTTTGCTCTGACTCTGCGTCTGTCTTTGTCACCGTATATGTCTGTCTGATTACCTTTCTCTTACTCTCTCCTATCTCCACTTCCGCTGCTTTGGGTTGTGCATTTATATGTCTCTCGCTCAAGTTCATCTTCATTGTGAACGTTTGAAGGTCGCTGCCGTTGTGTGTATTTTATTAAAACTAGCAGCTGTTTCCTTTGTAAATGCGACCAGGCCCGCATTCAAGGCCGTAGCCAGGATTTTGTTTCGGGGGGTGTTTACTCGTTCTTGAGCAAGCCGACAAGCAACCAAGTCAACCGATTAAGGGGTTTGGAGGAGTGTCGTGAGCTGTCATCAGGGCCGTATTAACATTTTGTTAATTTCCGGTTTCAAAATTGTATAGTAGGCCCCTTAATTATATGTTCAACCAAATTTACCAAAACGACAAGTGTTGACGAAATTTAAATTAAAGAACAGATAGTTATGAAATTTAAAACTGCTCACGACATGCTTTGACAATAGAAAAAACTGTCAACAATATCCTCAAAATCTAACTGTTGTACAATTTTACACTCAGTGTTCATAAGTGTTGAATTTGTCAGTCTATCTTGTCCGGTTCCCGAAGAAATCTGTCCCTCCAAAGTTATTGTACAGCTTTTCGCCTCTGCGTCACCCTCATTCACTCCTTCATAACAGCCTGACTCATGGGCGCCCGCAGCATAGGTCAAGGGGGGTCGCGTGACCCCCCTGGAAATCATGATCAAATAAAAATCCGACAGGTTTAATCATGCAAATGAAGCTTAAAATATGTCACAAGATTCTGTTCAAAATACTTAGTAAATACTAGCTTTAATTTCGGACTGCTTAAGCCTACTAATAGGTTACTATACTAATATTCAGTGGCTGATTTAGCCATAGGTCTGAAAGTCAACCGCCCTCCCCCGTGCCCCTCCTCGTTGTGTTCCGGCACCCCTTAAAACCAGACCCGCCCGTCATCGTGGGCTACCACTAGCCTGTCAGAACGGCCCTGGCATGGCCGAGATTTAGTTCTTTACTTAATCCCAATAAACAATGCTCATCACGATTCAGTCCGCTGTGCTTCCCCAACTATCTCTGTTCTGTCTATATTAACGTATGTAAGTATATGGAGTAAGGAGGTATACAGAGACGAACAGCATCGATAGGTCATGGAAGCAGGGACGTCATTTGGGCGGGCAGGGGAGCATTTGCCACCCTCCCTGAAAAATCAACTATTAATGTGTAAGTCCGTGCATTCGATGAAATAATATATCTTGTATGAGCAGAAAATCAATGGTTAGGCATGAATATTATACACAGAATGTCACAGATATATAGACCTATAATATTTCTGAATGTTCTTAATTGACTTCTTATTCATTAATTGAGTAACAGCACACATGGTCTCATACTATACATACATGGATTTATAGCTTTCCTTCTACATAGTTTCTCTTTCCCACGGTTGCTAGAAGTGAGGGTTTAACGATTTTGGATATGAACTGGTGGGTTGTTGATTTCCGATATATGTATGTATCAATTGTATCATGTATGTCATCAAAAACACATGTTATCTCGGACTAATGTACCGACATCAGTGGGGGAACTCATCACTTCAGGTCACGCATATTGACAAAGCCAAGCCGACTGGGACCTCTGGATAATCTCTGGACGAAGAGGTCGGCCCGAGGTCAAAAATTCCCCCACACCGGCATAAGCTTACCCGTGGACCTCGGTATAAGGGCTATATACCGAATTCCACGGCTTACCCGTGGACAACAGGTCCCTGCATTCCTCAAGCACTGTATCAGTTACGTTTCTGTCATGCATTCTGAGTCTGATTTTGTAATCAGTACTTTGTAGAACAATAGGTTAGATTTTACTGTGTAGTTTACATCCATTCTGTTGGATTACTTCTCGAAAAACTGTAAACAACTGTTGGATTATCTGATTATTGAAGTTGAAGAAGAGAAGAGCAGTCCCTTAAGCCAGCCCAGAAGCAGCCATGGGTATGGTGTTAACGACTTCATTTTTTCTTAGCCATGGGATATTAACATGGATAACAAGAATAAGCGTAAGCTGCAGCAAACTCTAAGTGCCCTATGGACCGTGAAGCCTGCTAAGTCACAAAAGAAGTCGTCTGAACGGTCTGATGAACCCACTGCTCCCTCCTGTAAAGACGTTTCCCTATTCCTTGCATCCAAGATCGCATGACCCAAATCGCAATAAAAAACATTGTCAATCGCAATAAAACATTGAAAGCACTTAAATGAAATTAACGTATCAAAATAATTTGAAATAATTTTTTATTAAAATTTTTAATGAAATATGTTATTTTGTAAGCTGAAAACGGCACTGTTAAGACTTAATAGGTATTATTAAGACAATGTAATTATGTGAGTTAAGTTTTTATGACATATTATAACGGAACTAATTCTCTCGGCCGTGACTGACCCCCTACAAAAAATCCTGCGGGCGCCCATGGCCCGACTTATAATTACTGCTGCTCACTCTATGTTGGCCTATACCAGCTCAGCAGCTGGGGTGCCTAGACCGGGTCTTACGCTCTCCTGCACGCCTCATCGGACGCATCACCATTCACCAGATTAGGACAAATGTCTGGCTGCATGTTACACGTTCTGCGCTAGCTCCCCTCCAGAAGCGTATATTGCATACCGGTTAGCTGCTTTGGTATGGCGGTGCCTGTTTGGTTTTGTCCCAACCTACTTTCGCAAGTGCTCCTGCCCTACCACAGGCGACCCGTGTCGTCGATCCATCCGCTCTACCGAGAGGAATGTGCCTCTCGTCCTTTTCGCCCTCGTACATCAGCTAGGCAGAACCGCGCCTTTTCAATCGTTGGTCTCTCGCTCTGAAAAGGGCTGCTCCTGGAGCTGCGTTTGTTTCCCAGGGTTTTTGCTGTCTGTTGACAGACTTTGTTATTTGTAGTCGGATTAGACTTTTTATCATTGAGTTTGTATTTTCATGCAAAATTTCGTTTTATTCTTCAGTGTCAGACTTTATTTGTGACAACATGCCCCATCTGCGAGATAACATACCCCGATGTCGGGGCAAGTTGTCACGTGTTGGGACTCATGTTTATAAACTATTTGATTAAATAGTGCTTTTTAATATTTGTGATTATTTTTCGGTTGACTTGTCAAGAATGTCCCAGTACATTCTTAGGATTGGTAATAGCTTTATTAACGCGGTGTGCATAACCAAAAAGTGAAAATTGAGACATGCCCCTTCGTCCCCTACATACACCACATACGAACCCCAGTCCCACTGATACAAATTGCCTCCAAAGGATGATAGGAATTTTATTCCCCGACTTCTCTTTAGTGAGACCCGTGTCCATTTAGATGGACATCGATTTAGGTGGTGCTCCATGTCCTGTGCATGGCAAACCGTTTTAGGCACCTCTTTCCGTCTTATATACTCGCTACGTGGCGCTGCAATATATGTCCACCGAGATGGACAGTGGTTCTTAAAACTACATTGACTTGCACAATTTTCTACAATTTGTCAACCGATGTCCATCCAAGTGGATTTCAGGCCGGGGTCTCAGGAGGATAAGAATATATACTGACAATTGCGTAATTTGAGGAGCTAACGGGCAGGTTTGAGTATAGTCTATTAGACCACGCGGGCTAGCCGCCTCAGAATATGACGCATAGCCTAATGCACTATTGCTTGTTTAAGTTGCTGCTGTGTCAACTTGATTTTCTTCTAATAAACGAATATTTGATGATAATGACGATACATGTGCTGAGGTTCTGCGCGCCGTGTGGGGGCCCGCCGGCCTGCTAAGCTGGCCTGCTGAAACCTAATGTGACAGCTGGCCATGCACACGCGCAGACACCAGGTCTGAGTTCGTGTGCTGGTGTGTACAACTCCATGAAATTGGGTTATTCATTGGCAACAGCACTGAGGAACGAACCACTGACTTATGCAGGAAAACTTCAGCTGGGCGAGGGTAAGGTTGAGCTTGGGGCTGATGAATGATGTTGTGGATCTTAAGGTAGCATTCTAATGGTAGGCCCCTTATTTGTGAAATTTTTAGCAGGCCTGGGTCCGTGGACCCACTGGACCCGTGGTTAATCCAGACCTGTCCCCCATCCCTCTCCCGTAACCCTCTCCCCATCCATCTCCTCAGCCTACAACGGTGATGTCGCTTGTTTGCCGATTGAATCCACCGCTGCGCCGTAATTATCCCTCCAAACCTCCCACCACGACTCGGACACGCGGCCCAATTTCGTTAAGTCTGCGCAATACGAGGGCCAATGCTGGTCCTTCATCTCGCTGTGGGCAAAGTGTTGGCTCACCGTATGCAAGACTAAGACCCACATAATTGTGCGACAGTCATTGAAATCATTGCAAAGTGGGGAACGACCACACTAGGCCGACGCCTCCAGGAAGCCCACGGGTGCCCTATAGTGGCCCGATGGGGAAGGCTGTCTGGAGTGTCTGGGTATTACACAGACGGTGACAGACGCTGTGTGAGAAGCTGCCTCTAAAGCGCTGTACAGCTGCATCATCTAAAGTTCACATGAGTGCTCTTAGTTCTTACACCGTGTGTTAGTAAATGCATTATTTCATTTTTACATTATTTAATTTCGGGGGTGTTTAAACACCCAAAACACCCCCCCCCTAAATACGGTCTGGCCCGCATTAAGGGGGCGCGGTGTGTGCTAAGGGTGCTGCAGCAGTGCAGCACCCGGGCCCGCAGTTTTGAGGGGGCCTTCATTTTATAAATATGTGTGTGATGGACCTGTGGTTGTCAGAGGGGCACCCGGACCCGCACTAGCCTTAATGCGGCCCTGTCTGCGTCGTATCACACCTGTGGATTTTTAACCTCGTTTGCAATTGCTCTGTTCTTCAATTTCGTTTAGGCCTATGGTCTGCAGCGATCATAGGCCTATGCTTTATAGCGATCATCAATTGTTCACTTGAATATTTCAAGCTATTTACTAAAACTCAGTATTTGATTATATTATATAAAAATTTATGCGATTATGTTGGTTCAGTGATAAGAAGACATTGCTTGTGTAGTGTTATTGTTTGGATGGAGGTAGTGTTGTAGTGTTCTGTGCTGTGTGATCAATCGGTGCATAGATTGATTTGCTGAACAACGACTGGATTGGTTCACGCTGTTGCATTGTGGAAATCACGTGACTTCCTCCGGCTGTGTTGACTTCAATGTAGACTGTTCCGTCTATGCCTACATTCTACAAACGAAGAAAGAAATGTACCAATTTATTACTCCACGTGGTTGATCATTTGATGTAGTTGACGGTGACAAAAACATAGCCAAGAACAGTCAAGAACGAAGAACATCTATTATAGTTAATTCAACAGCTGACGTTATCAAGCAGGCCTAATACATTAATACAAGTCTTTATTGCTGTTTGTAAGTTGTACTGCCAGCATTTCCATGGCGGTATTAGATAAGAAAATAGTTCATACGGTGAACTCCCTCTGGCGCTGGTAAGGCGGCTGTTAAACTGTCATGCATTCTAAATTTGCCTATTTACTTTTTTCTCTAATGCTCAGCGATATCCAAACAGACAATAATTATAATATATAGTTATAAGAAGTAAGACACAAAATTACACCTATATCTGGTTGTTCTTAAAGTCGACGTTTACTCAATGATAATTACAGATACATGAGCACTGAGCAGGGACGAGGCCATTCGGTCGTCATATAAAAATATGCATTTACAATTACATGACCCATTGTAATGTCTGTTCTGTTACCACAGTCGCTACTGAACTCATTTGTGCTCTTAGACTGCTTTCTTTTGTCTAACCACGTAATTGTAATTGTAATTGTAATCGAACATTTATTAGAGCATCTCTCAACGATACAGAGGAGTATTAATATTATAGCATTAATATGGCACGTAACACCACACTAACATTGTTCAATGGCTTCTATCTATCTTAAGACCACTTTCAGCTAATTCTCAAACAATCTACCACATACAGCTTAACAAAAATTAAAATGTCTAACTCATCACAAATTCCAGCAGGCTCTTAACAGCATACAACGAAGCTAATGTCTTACTCTCTGAGAAATCTTGTCAAGAACTATTTTTTATTTAACTCCAGCTAACTAAAATAGCATATAAATTTATTTTCTAAAACCCTAACCGCTGCTATCAAATTCACTCAATAGGGTCTAAAATGCTAATATTCTATAAAATGGGACACGATCATCTTGTAATTAGCTTCCTAGTTTGCCCAACTATCAACTGAGAACAATGATCCTACACTGTCCTTGGGAAGACGAAGCCGCGTAAGAAAGGACATAGCCTATTATGTTTTTATATTTTCACATATGCATTATGCATACATGTGCTTCAACTACACAAAATGAAACCACTAGCACAAACAGTCAAACACGCATAAATGTATCTTTTTGACCGCCTCTCGTTTACATTCGCAAGATGTCGCTAGTACCCGTTAATCCATCCATTACCTAACACACACGCACGCACACACACAGTCACACACGCATACGCAGTTACGCACACAATAACATATGGCCTATATATATATATATATATATATATATATATATATATATATATATCTGTGTATATGCTAATATACATATGTAGGGATTGACTTCTCTGGCACCAGATAATTAATGCACACTCAGACACTCCAACTGTAGAGCGTGCGGAATTCCAGGCCGCTGACCACAGACCAACTGACTGAATGCCAACAGACAGACAGAAGCAGACAGGCAAAGACACAGGGAAAGACAGAGAGAGAGGGATTGAACAAGGCAGAGATGTGAGTAAGCGAGTAACCCACCCAGCCCAGCTAAGCCTATAGGCTGACTTGTTCTGTATATATGAACGCTGAATGATTAGTAAGAGATCAGTCTATCAGATCAGACTATCGTAGCAGAGAGTTCAGACAAGTCAGACCGTCAGCAAAGCAGTACGATAGTTTGTTGTGGCCATTGATGTACACTGTTTGAAATAAACGACATTAACTTCTGCTGGGCTTCTTCAATCGCCAACGGCCTCTGGGCCCGTGGCCCGGTCGACATGGCCGGGGCGCATATTAACATTCTATATACGAACTCAGATTCTGAATATTCATGAGTAATTGCGGCCTTCTGTTGATTGGATGCTATACTGGTCCTCGATCCACGACCAAACCAAAATGGTGGACAGCGGATATTTTCTCGATTTGCCTTTCGAAAATGAATGTATAATAAATAATGAAGAAAGAATGGAGATCAGAGCTAAGTTAAAATGCGCCGAAGATGTTGACACGTGGCTGCGTTTTTATGAGGAAATGTCAGCGACACACTGGATCGTTAGGAAAACTTATCCACGGTTGCAGAGACTCCAATTCCATAAAGACTCTGCCATCATCATCTAATCTAATAACTTTGGTAATTCTCCATTTTAGGTCCCAAATTATTTCGCACTTGTATATTTGATATTGTCAATTTAGAATAGAAGCTGGATTGATGAAAAATAATTGTCTACTTAATAAATGGAAGCTGGATCGAGACGATAATAACAATAGTAATAATAGTCCCAGGCTGGATTGACAAGAATAACTGCGTAAATAGAAGCTGGATTAACGAAAATAATGGTTTACCTAAGTAGAAGCTGGATTGACGAAAATAATTTTTCATGAAATGGAAGCGAGATTGATGAAAATAATTGTTTACCTAAATAGAAGCTGGATTGATGAACATAATTACGTAAATGGAAGCTGGATTGACTAAAATAGTTCATCGTGAAACTAGAAGTGGATTGATTAAAAGAATTCCTGCTAAATAGAAGTGGGATTGATGAACAAATAAACTTCAGTTTCAATGAATACCAATGCAAAATAATGTTTAAGGGGACCTAAACTGGAGGATTATCATAACTTTTGTTTAAAACAATATACGATCGAAGCT
>JACEVL010002576.1:0-20308 GCA_020284085.1 Aporrectodea caliginosa
CCATCAGCGAAGGCTTAAAAAAAGAACTGATCAACAAAGGTCGCGAGAAGGCCCGAGCGGATTTTATAAAGCAATTGGCGGCTTCAGAATCACCTTGACAGTGAACTGTGTATGTTGGACTGATACTGCTAATGATGCTGCTGCTACTGAGCCATTAACCCCCTCAGCCCCGTATTTATGAAATTAAAAAAATATATGTGTGAGCACCCCTTTTTTCCCTTAATATTACCCAAGGAAAGAGAATATATATCTTTTTTCCCATCTCTTTCAATATAACACTGCCAAACCGCTCATAACTGCAACGGCCAAGAGCAAATGAATCGACAACCGCCTATAGCAAATGGATAACTTATAGGCCTAAAGCGCTGTGCTCAAACGGCCTATAGGAAATGGATAACTTTTATAGCGCTGTGTCCAAACGACCTGGAGCAAAATGATAACTTATATGGCGCTGTGCTCAAAAGACCTAGAGCAAAATGATAACTTATATGGCGCTGTGCTCAAAAGACCTAGAGCAAATTGATAACTTATATGGCGCTGTGCTGTAAATCCCATTACCTATACTACTACACTGCAGTATATAGGCTCACATCGCACACTCATAGACACAGATAGAGACAGACCGATAGGCAGACAGAGAGACAGACAGAAAGACAGAGACAGAGACGTGAACAGTTATGGTAAGATTCGTCCTTCATTCCTACATACACAATCTTTGACTGGTATTATGAGTTGGCAATAATCGGCGAATCCTAAGCCGCCCTGGATCAGCGTATCTAGACCTCGGTATGTGTCCCTTTCGGCTGAAGGGCCTATAGACCCTGTAAAAACTGGAGAAAATCGTCTCCTACACAATCCGCTGTGGGATGCGAGGAAAAAACGGGACTCGACTGGATAGGGAATAAACCAGTTGTGTCAAAGTAAAGAGAATCCGTCTCCAGACGACGATTAATGATCCGCCTGTGCTCTAGTTTACATAAAAGAAAACACAATGGATGTTGAGATAAGCGGAAGATATCAATGATCTATCAAATGCCTCTGCAGCTTACAACTGAAGTCATCAATATCTGACCAAAAATGGATCGAAATCTTTTTTTCTTTCTTCGTTCGTTCCTACATTCCGTCATTTGCATATTCCTTCGTTTTTCTCTACTTTCTTTCTTCTTTCTCTCCTTCCTTCTTTATCAGTTTCATTACGGTCAGTTTTCGTCCATACGGTCAATATTCCTTCCTTCGTTCCTTCCCTCGTTCACTCATTCGTTCCATACTTCCTTCTTTCGTTTCTTTCTTCTTTCTTCCCTATACCTTCATTTCATTCACTCGTTCGCTCTCTCGATCCTTCCTATTATTCCTCAACTCCAGATGGTCATGTCTGCTAGGTCAGCGCTTCCCGTCTACTGCTCACCTGGCATGATATTCGCAAGCACTATTACCAGCAGTTTTTTTTATTAAATATAAATTTTCTATCTCTTAATTCGTTCCTTTGTGTTACTTATTATTTTCACTTATTTTTTTTCTTATTCTTATTTCTTATTTATTGTGTGTTTCATTTAAAATCATGCAGGTCCTTCAGCCGAAAGGGACACATAACGAAGTCTCGATAGGCTGATCCAGTGCGGCTTAGAATTCACCGGTTATTGCCCGTCCATTATACCAGCCAACGATTGCTATAGGAAATTAGGAATGAAGGAAGAATCTTTCCATATCCTCTTAGCTCCCTTTTCTTGTTCTCCTCTTCCCTTCTTCTATTTCTCTATTTCTCTCATTATTCTCTCTTTCAATCTATCCCTCATTATTTCATCCTCTTCATCTGCGGCCTATTTTTTTTATCCAGTTGCACCCTTTCACCCTGCTCCCTCTCCATGCCTCCCTCTCCTCTTTCTCCATCCATTACCATCTCTTCCTCTCCGTAAGCAGCCTCCCTCTATGCACTTCGTCTTCCTCCTCCATCTCCTCCCTTTCCTCGTGCCCTCATTCTTCCCTCGTAGCCGTTAGTCCCTGTCACCGAAGCTGATCGAAAATAGCCGCACCAATTGACCAGCGTCCGGCTGACCATCCAGTGTCCACCACCAGCGTCCACCACACACGCCTCCCACTTCATCCTGCCACTCCTTCTGAACGCAGTATAGATCTCCGCCACTGATAGTACCAGGACATAGGATCCATGTGTCTCTTCCCGATTCTTCCCCCAGATTCGCGAATCAACGTGATCGGAATGACGGATGATGCGCGCAGTCATTATAGATCATCCAATAATGGTTGCGCTCTCGAACATTAATTAGCCTCTCGTTTCATAACTAACGTCCAACTCACGAGGACGGCAATTAAGTAAACGCGCAGAAGACCAGGTGCATTCAAGCGTCTGATTAATCCCTGAGGCACAAAGAAGGTTCGGAGAGCTATTAGCCGCTGGGCATAAAACTCCTCCATCAAAGCATGCCAAGAATAAGCTATGCTGTGCAAATATGTGCTAATGAGACGCCTATGTATTGCTGGTTGATGTATACGGAGGTTTCGATGGAACGCTGTCCATTACCTTTTCAAGCGGCCGTGAAATATGGATAGGTTCACCATAAGCTTATTCAAATCCTCTAAACAGAATTTCGTAAAATCCTACTTTTGTCTGTAGTATAAATATAAGAGCAGTGAAACTATACATTACGATCAGTGATAGGCACAATTCTATTTTGAAAATACTTTTCTATTTTCAAAATACTATTTTATTTTCTATTTTCAAAATACTTTTGAAAAGTATTTTGTAAAAGTATTTTAAAAATACTTTTTAAAAGTATTTTGGAAAATTCAAAATACTTTTCCAAAATACTTTCCAAAATACTTTTCTAAAGTACTTTTCCTAAATATATCTTACAAACTTCTGCCAAAATGATTATTTTAATGTAAAAATGCTTAATTAATAATCTTCTGGACACATCAACTACATGTACTTGTGAGTTTGTTGTATCAGGGTTCTCTGTTTGGTCTTCTTTTCTTTGCACATACCTATATCAAGAACTGTTCTTGGTGAACGAGCGTTTTCCATTGCTAGACATACATTTTGGAACGCCCTTCCTGTGTATGTGCGCTCTGTTCAGTGGCTTGCGTTATTTCGTTTCTCAACTTAAAACTTTTCTCTTTAAAACCGCTTATCCACCATCACAGGCTTAACGTTAAGGACTGATCTTCTGGACATCGACCTGATTACGGCTTGATTTTGATGTGCCATCGGTCTATTACTTGAGCATAGACACCGGCACAATAGAAGGTATACTAATTGCAATTATAGTTATATCAATGCTTCAAGTCATTAGAAACTAGAGATCACTGTCAAATACACTAATGCGATGTAACTGTAACCTACACACTACTGTGTAGCAATAACAGTAGAAAATGTTGATTTGGCAAAAGTATTTTGAAAAACTATTTTCAAAAGTATTTTCAAAATACTATTTTATTATGCATTTTCAAAACACTTTTGAAAAGTATTTTGTAAAGTATTTTCAAAATACTTTTGAAAAGTATTTTATTTTGTATTTTCAAAATACTTTTGAAAAGTACTTTGCCCATCACTGATTACGATACAGTGCAATTCAACTGTATTTGATGTTGCTCTCCTTCCAACGTTCAGAAGAGCACACGCGACCATACGACAGAGCATCAATAGTGTTGAGCAACTGCGTGAAAGACTTGCTCAAGGCTCCTGCACAGTATATAACCGCCTCGGTGGAGGCTTAAACGGTAAGCATATACTCTTATAAGATATTTGCACAGCGTTCCACTGAAACCTTCGTATACCTAGGCCAGCAATGCATAGGCTCTCATTAGCACATATTTGTTCAGCATAGCTCATTCTTAGCATGCTTTGATGGAGGAGTTTTATGCCCAAATTTGAATAGCCCGGTGCGAAAACGGGGACCTTAATGGCATTGGCACCCAGTCAAACGGGAAGCGCTGGTGAAATATTTTATCCGATCAATTCATTGAAAAATGTGCTGTGTCGAAGCATTACGGTCGCTATAGAAGAATCATGGGCGTATTTAGGGGTGGTTTTACGGGTTCAAACCCCCCAAATAAGGTTCCGAAAAAGTTGTTTATATGCTTTAACATGCAAAATACACAAAAAACTTCATTTTGCGACCATCTCCAATGGAACCCCCTCCCCGAATCTTTAAACCCCTCTGAATTTTTTTCCTGGCTACGCCCCCGAGAAGAGTATTCATTTACATTTACTCTATACCTTACAATACGAACGCTCTACCATTCTCCCAAACTAATTACCAAAACAGCCTGGTTCATGGCGGCTTTGATAACATAAGCTGCTCCCCGTTGCAGGTTTCGTGCGACACTGCCTGATAAATTTCTAAGATCTACAGAATTCTGAGGCAGTAATTGGCATCATCTCATATGTAGTCTGTTGACGAGGGCAATAACAGTAGACAGATTGCAATTTTACCCTTGCACCGCACGTAGACTAGCGCTCCATCATTTCGTCTTCGACGTATTCATTTTCCTGACTTCATTACAGTGCTTCTTCCACCCAGCCATAAATTTGTCCCTGAATGGCCAACACTCTACATCGCCCTGCATGAAATCTTCCTTCATGGTATACATGTAAATTCAGGCAATAATACATCAATCAAAACGTGAATGAATTACCATAAATTATCTCTTTATGGCTTGCAGATGCAAGCGTAGGGAAATTTGTCGTTAGAAAAGCAATTTCCTTTGTCCCTATAGAACAAGCTTCTGCTATTTAGGGTACTCTAACTTTGTCCCTATAAAACAAGCTACTGGTATTAAGGCTACTCTTATTAGCCATCTTTCTAGGCCTATTTATCTAAGTTGCAGTTGAATAAGTTCTTACATAAATGTACGGCTTCTACTTATATAGGTTTTTACTATAATTAAACTATTAGAGGGCCAAAGTAAACACTTATGGATTGTTTCGAATCGAAGCTACTGCGAATTATTATTATTATTATTACTATCATTATTATAATTATTATAATTATTATTATTATTATTATTATTATTATTATTATTATTATTATTATCATCATCATCATCATCATCATCATCATCATCATCATCATCATCATAATTGCGTATATATTAAGCACCACTTTGTAACGACGAATGATCAGAATGTATAGTCTATAGGATCAGAGATGGTATCGCGCATGTGAGAGTCACAGCAATATCATTATATGACAATTTATATGTCCGGAAGATAAACTCGATATACATGTAGCTATCACATACTCAACGTTAAAGACATAATTTTGGTTGCTATGGATGCAGAAT
Source organism: Aporrectodea caliginosa (assembly GCA_020284085.1). NCBI lineage: Eukaryota > Metazoa > Annelida > Clitellata > Crassiclitellata > Lumbricidae > Aporrectodea > Aporrectodea caliginosa. The sequence continues at coordinate 5,302 of JACEVL010002576.1, forward strand.
TCGTGTCTACCTTCAACTTATCATTTCTCTATGCACGGCTATCAGAATCTTCAACCAAATCATCTCGTTCATCGTTGCGAGAAATTTTCCAAAACGATCCTAAAGCGTTTCTTTATACGTTTCTATATCATTCCAACAACAACCTGGCCATGCCGAACATTCACGATTTATTCATGATGGCCTACAGTGGAACGTCTTTATAACGCTGCCTTTGGGAGCCGTGCGGAAAGTGCCACTTTAATGCGAGGTTATAACGTAATAATGAGATCATATTAAAAGCCGAATCACATTTGGAAGCGACGTTCATGAAGGCATTATATCAGAATTCCATCTATTACTATGCGAATTACTCGATGTAGTTGTTCGACTGTCTCTTATGTACGTATAAATTACATAAAGGAATATAATATAAGCACATTATATAGAGCTATAGGCTATCTACATCTCTATGTATGTATGTATGTATGTATGTATGTATGTATATTTACATGTACATGTATATGTCCCTATATAATATGTGGACTTCTTTGTCTGATCATATGGATGGATGATGTTATGAAGATATATCAAGAGACGCACGACATTGGTAATAATTTCTGTTGGAAGGCAGCATGCGACGAAAGATTCGTTCGGACGCAGTATATAGAGGATAATTATGGAAATTTTCCGCCAATTGATCTGCAGGAGGAGCGTCATCATCACCTCAAGCGCTGCGAACAGCGACTCTGGCGACGAGTAAGGGGAATTGTCTATTCGACGATGTATACAGGAAGTGGGAAGCCAGCTGGTGGTTGCTGCAGCAGGGAATGATTGACGATGCGAGATGACACTTCTATTAGGCCTTAATGTAGACCTGTTATCCATTTACATCACATGTATGCGTGTATCCCTCTGTGTTGGTACGTGTGCTTGTGTGTTTGTGTTTGTGCGTGTGTCTAATAAATTGTTGGTCATATATGTATGTGTTCCAATTTGTCTTCGTCCAATGAGACGTTAAATTCCTCCATGGAACACGACTGGAATTGCTTCGGTTGTGTGCTGCATCTGCAGAAAGACTTCATTCAATATAGAAGTAGACGATACTTTGCTATGGTCATCCGTGCGCTCGTTCTCTCATTCATTTCGTTCGTTCGTTCATTCTTTCGTTCATTTGTTCGTTCTCTCATTCATTTCGTTCGTTCGTTCATTCTTTCGTTCAGTTGTTCGTTCTACCATTCATGTGCTCGTTCTTTCGTTTGTTTATTCCTTCCTTCTTTCATTCGTTCTTTCTTTCGTTCGTTCTTTCCCTCCCTTGTGCATGGGCGTCCGCAGGAATTATTTTAAGAGGGGACATTTTTTAAGGGGCAAAGTTTTGAATTGTTAGCACGGGGGACTAACAAGGGTGCTGAAAGCAACCAATTACGTCACCCTTAGTGCTCGCTTTTGCGATTAGGGGGTATGGCGCGGATCCCAACACCCACCAGCACTTTTGGAAGCATTTGACATGATATGCATGGAGCCTGTTGTTAGCGTTCTGTGATCCGTTTTCAGCTATATTTGAACGTTTATTTCAAACACAAAACTGTTTAAAGTTTCAATGTTTTTGTATATTTTTAATTTTTCAGGTTACCTTGACTTGTTTGGATAAACAAGAAAATTGCAGAAAAATCATAGCAATTCATTGTAAAAAATGATTATGGTTAATTTTTTTAATATTTTCAAAATCCAGGGAGACAAATGTCTCCCCTTGCCCCCCCCCCGGACGCCCATGCCCTCTGTTTGTCTGTCCTATGAAATGCTTCGTAACTCTATCCGTCCGTTCTTCTACCCATCCGTTCTTACGTATACATTGGCATTCGTTCGTCCATCCGTCATTCTGTTTTCTTGGTCCTTTCTTGTCCTGGGTCGATCGTTCTGATCCGTGGAATATATTATATCGTCGATGGATTAATCGTATTATTATAGACCTAATGGTTTCTCTCGTTCGACGACTTCAACGCAGATGAGGCAGCCCAGTTGAATCGTCTCTCATCGCGTTCGCTTCCTTTCTTTCTGCGACAACTAACCAGAGATGGGTTCGAATCCGTACGATTAGTTAAATTGCTGATCGATTAGAATTAGAATTAGCAGAATCTTGTTGCTAATCGATTAGAATTAGTATTAGCTGTTTATCTAAAAATTTCTAAGTTGCTAATTAGAATTAGAATCTAATTAGCCTGAATTAGATTAGAATCTAATCGATTAGTTATCCACCTCTGCAACTTTCAACGGTTAATGCTTTCAGCAGCAGCAGCAGCAGTGGCAACAGTAGCAATTACCCCGCAAGAATTACGCATGCAGCAAGCACTCGAAATTAACGAAACTTCGACAAGAGGATGAGCGACAAAAGCAAAAGAAACAATTAGAGACATGGAAACCACAGCAGAAGCAGCAAAGGCAATATAGTAGTAGACGATGGAAAAAATCATAGCATTCATTATTGGGGGGGGCAAAAACCACAGAGGACACAAAGGCAACAATAACAAAACAATTGAAACAACATAAAGACAGCAGCAAAAGTCACTCATGCATCAAGAGCCACAGCAGAAACACCACAATCTAAAGCAAGAAAATCAAAAGGCTTTATTCGTGACTCACTTGACTGGCTCCCTATTCAACAGCATAAACAGTTCAAAACCCTTTCCCTTATGTGCAACTGCCTCGTTAGGGTGGCCCCGACTTATCAGAATTTTTCTGTACTCTGGTTTCCTCTTTACCCGCGAGGGTCTCCTTGCGATCTTCCACTCGCGGCCTTATGGCTGTCCCGCGTTTGCACTCTGATATATACTGTATATATACGGCCCAAGCCAGGAGCTTTGCCTATGTTGGCCCCTCAGCTTGGAACTGTCTTCCCCAGTCCCTGCGTCTGGAATTACTAGCCCTCTCGCCTCCCCAGTTCCGGAAACGCCTTAAGATTTACCTGTTCGCTGGCCCAGGCACTGACGCCGGTTGAGAGCGCTGCTGATTTGAGCGGCGCTATATAAGTGTTCGATTACATTGAATGGGATTGAATTTATTTGGTAACCACAGACATACAAAGAAGGTAAACGACAACAGAAATACATTGGCAAAACGTGTAGAGGAGACCCCATAAGGGGCCGCAGGGTCCCGCTAAACAGGGCCATCTGCATGGGGGTAATAGCAGTACATAAAGTAAAGCGGCCAATCAAAACCAAAAATCGAGGATATAGTCACAAATGTCTTAACTAGACTTAATTAAAACTTAACTGGAGTGTAAATTAACAACAGTATGAATGCACATTTACATAGTAATCACAGAGAATTAGGTAGAAGCATTCCTATCTTTGTCAACAAATTCTCTCCGTCCCCTCTCTGTCACATCTGACCCGAACCACGTGCTAAGAAGATTTCTTCCCGAGTCTCGAAGTCACAGCTACAACCTACGAACACGGGCCCACGAGTACAAACTACCACCGAAGGACAATAGAAATTTTATACCACGACTCCTGTACAAGAACATGTATTGACAATATTGAATAACACCTGGGCGGGATTGACTGTTTGACCACATGGCTTGTCGACCTAGAACTAACCGAACTCTATGATTAGGCCTATCTGTTTCAGTTTGCGGTTTTGTCAACCTGAATTTCTATTAAACGAATATTTGATGATGACGTCATTGCGTCCTCTCAGATCCTCTGACCGGCTTGACCTTTTCATTCCCCGTGTTAGGACCACAATGGCTCAATCAAGATCCTTTGCCTGCATAGGTCCCTCCCTATCGAATGGACTTACTCCTTCTCTACGCTCTACAATCCTCTCTGGTAGCATCTCTACCTCCTTCGATCTCTCACCTTCCTTTTCTCTCGGAGTACCTTGCACTGGGATCGTTTCTGAAAGGCTTATGCTATGAGAAGCGCTTTATTAATTGATCAAATACAATACAATACAATACTTTAGGGAACATGCATGTATAGGGTTAGCATTTTAAGTGTCCTTGACTAACTCATTACATTACAACATAAGCAACGGTCGAAGCAACATAGGCAACATGAGTCACAAGTCACAACCACCGAATGGCTCAGTTGCCTGCTCTATGGACGAGTATTCAGTCGGTCGGTCAATGAGCGACTTCGTTTGGATCGAATTCGTTTATGATGGATGGGATTTGGTACCCTGGTATCGCAGCAGAAGAGGAGCAACGGTTGTAATTTCGCTTCTGATTGCCCTGTCTTCAGTCCGCCTCCTGCTCTCCTCGGCTTCCTATATCTCTTTATACTCTCCCTCATGTATAGACTCTCAACGGGGATTTCATGACCCTGCGTCCTACAGTACGACCGGATGTCTCCAAAGATTTATCTACGATTGCTGCCGACGACTAAACTTCATTGAGGCTACCATCGACTGACGCGTTGTGTATTGTTATGACGGCGCTATATAAGTCTCTGGATCAGTTTTGATCATATCAGACCAGATGAGGTTAGGATAGGTTGGGTTATAGGATGCGTTAGATTAAAATAGATTCAATGAGATCAATAGCTTTCGGTGCTGAATTTAGTGATCAACTGAACTCATCCTTGTAAGGCGTATGAATGAATATCTTGTATGTATGTATGTATGTATGTATGTATGTATGTATGTATGTGTGTAACTGTGTATGTATGTATGTATGTATGTATGTAGGCCCTATGTGTGTGTATGTATGCACGTATGTATGTATGCATGTATGTATGACATTGTATGTGTGTGTATATATATATGTATGTATTTATGTATGTATGTATGTATGTATGTATGTGTGTGTGTATGTATGTATGAAACTATGTATGTATGTATGTATGTATGTATTAGGGTGGTCCTTAGCTCCATGTAAAAGAAATTTTTGATGAATTTTAAAGGAGGCACCCTTCCAACTTATTGTTTTAGGTACAAAAATATGTATATTGAAAAGTTTGTAAAGATTTTATAAGTTTTAGAGGTTGCTACCGGACCGAACATATATCAAATTGTAAAAAATCCGCTGATAAAACATCGAATATTGTATAGTGTGTACTATTCTTATGCAAAAATTCAAACAATTCTAGTGGACAGTGGTATTTACTATTTGGGTCAATACACATAAGTGAACATGAAAATGTTGAGTTCCAATTAATATTTAATATATTATTGTATCAGTGTCTTTTTGTTCCTGTCTGGATATCTTTGACGATATTCTTTAACAACCAACAGCAGAAACTGCTTCTGATCCTCGCTATTTGTTGGAAGCTTGTAATACTTGTAATACTTGCACACGAGTGCCACTCCACGCTCTGCTATGTCATTCATAACTCTTATTAAGATGGCGGTGGGTTTTTACTAACTTGCAGTTATTATCTTTTGGCCAAGCATCAACACCTTGTTGAAGGAAACTTGATGGAATGCCTGTAATGCTGAAGAATATTCTAGTCTTTTCCCTAAAAAATCTTCCAGTTGCTTCGAGCTGATCAATGTTGTTCTCTTTTGAGGATGTTGATGCCAGTTTTGTCCAGAGCAGCAACCATTTGGCGCTTGGTATCATTGGAGACCCTGTCATGAAAGTATGCATAAGCCAGCAATTCCTCCGACAGATGCCAGAGGTGACCCAGAAATGTTTTCATTGCAACCTCTGTAACTGCGCTATTTTTCTCTTTGTATCTGTCAGTGTCCTTCAAGAGTTCCAGGTCAATTCGAGAAGCAGATGGTGCATACGGTGCTTGAAACAAGACTTTGACATACAGCATTACAGTGAACAATCAGATGTTAGTTATCCTCTTTTCTCCTCTTCTTGTCAACTTGAACTGTCTCTTGAACATCCATTCATTCATTCATTCATTCATTCGGGAATTTATATAGCGCCCCTTCAAGGAAACTACTCAGAGGCGCTCCGACTCCAACGCGCCCAAAAAGAACAGTTTTTAGTTTAGTAAGGAAAGTTTCAGGCAGACTCCCAGGGTGTAGACACAGCTCTAGAGGAAGACCATTCCAAATCATTGGGCCTGCCACAGAAAAAGCTCGGTTCTGCATTGTTGCAGTACGAGCAAAAGGAACCATAAGAACTCCTTTTTCTGCGGAGCGTAGGAGGCGACGCCCTGGGACAACCGAAATCAAACAGCAGAGCTCACGGAGGTAAGTTGGGGCGAGGCCCTGGAGACAGCGCAAAACCAAGGCAGCTACCCTGTACTCGATGCGCTGGCAGACAGGGAGCCAGTGGAGGACCTCCAGCATGTAGCTGGAGACGTGTCCATACTTTGGAATTTGCCCAATGAGTCGCGCTAAAGAGCGCAAGACTCGGTCCAAGCATGCTATGCGGCTAGATGGGAGGCCAAAGTAGAGCGATGAGCAATAGTCAAGACGAGCTGTGATGAAGGAATGCACTAGAGTAAGTTTGGCAGCAGACGTAAGCGAGCGGGTAACAGTACGAAGCTGGCGCAGCTGGTAATAGCAGTCCCGAGCAAGACGATGAAGATGTGGAGTAAAAGTGAGCTCTTGGTCCAGCTGGACGCCGAGGTCACGAACCGTGGTTGAAAAGGCATAATGAGGGAATTCAGACGTAAGGGTAGTAAAGTCAAGTTTAGCAACCTGTTTCCGAGTGCCTAACCAGATGAATTTAGTCTTGGACGGGTTCAAGCGCAGTCGATTAGACGACATCCACGCTTCTAGAGCATCCATAGTCCCGCTCATGACCCGAACTGCAGAGATTGCGTTAGATGGTAGGCAGTGAGTGTACGCTTGCACGTCGTCAGCATATAGCTGACCTAAAACCGCATGCGCCCTCAAAAGTTGAGCAACACCTGATGTGTAGATAATATATAGGATGGGCCCAAGGACCGAGCCCTGGGGCAGACCACATTGCGCAGGGACCCATATGGACCTGGTGGAGCCATGGACCACACAGAGGGAACGTTCATGGAGAAAAGAGGCTACCCATTCATAAAAATTACCAGTTAGACCAAAAGATACATTCAACCGCTCTAACAGGATATCATGGTCTACAGTGTCGAATGCAGCGCTGACGTCGAAAAGGGTCAGTAGGGTCAGCTGGGCTCTGTCAATCGCTCCGTAGATGTCTGAAAGGAGTCGGAGCAGAAGCGTTTCAGTTGAGTGGTGTTTTCTGAAACCAGATTGACTTTGCGGCAGCAGATTATTCCCTTCTAGGTAGGCGACGAGCTGCATAGCAACGACCTTTTCGATGATTTTTGAGAAGAAGGTAACGTTTGCTATCGGCCTGTAGTTCGTGGGGTCAGTTGGATCCAAACCACCACCCTTCAGGGCAGGGATCAAGATTGACCTCTTCTGCGACGATGGCAGGGTACCTTCCTGTAGAGATCGATTACAGAGGGTTGTAAGAAGAGGAAGCAGAGTATCAACAAATTCCTGGAGCAAAAAGGTTGGGATAGGATCCAGTTCACAAGACTTTGGCGGCGAGGAAAGAATAACACGGCGTAGTTCTGCACTGGAAACTGGATGTATTGTAGATAGACGGCAGTCAGAAGGAGGATGAATGGGCGGCGGGGAGCCAGCGGTTGCCTGACGAATGTCGTTGATCCACATCTTAAGACTGTAAATACTCCAGGCCATTCACCTCGCTCTTTGTAGTCCAGCTGGTGCTCTGAATGGTATGCCCCTGGAAGGCACTCCGCCCAAGACGGTTATGGTCAGCTCCACCAGTTCGCGATAGTCGTCCGTGGTTGGTATTGTTGAAGTTGACTCTCAGCAAAGGCAATAATCTCTTGATTCACAGGAAATTGCACCGTGCAAAACTCATCGGCTGTTACTGTTTCCTAATTTGATCTGTCTATAAGTTCCCAGCTTTTCTGGAATCTCTTGAAAATCATTACCGGTATGGCTGGACCTTTGGATGGATCACGAGAAAGTATGACCAATGCCTCTACATTATTTCTAGTATGAGATGGTGACATGCACAGTTGCACACCACAACATATTCTTGTCAAGTGTCTGCTCCAACAGGATGCAGCCAGCCACCATTTTTGGTCCAATGTTTACTTTCCTTTTATGTACAGCACTGTCTCTCTCTTCTTGCCAAAGTCCTATCAACACAACACATCTTATCTGGGTCCCCTGCGTGGGCTGTGTTAACAGAAACAGTCTGCCCCTTCAATGCTGCTATTTGCAAGGTTTGGGCATGTGCAATGTCACACAAATCCTGTAAACCTGATTCTCATTCTTCTTCTTTATTCTTTAGCACTTCTGGTTGTTTTGCTTGTTCTCCTTATTTTCCCTAATTTTTTAATAGTTTTTGAAGAAACCTTTAATTTTTCTTACAAGGCGTTGGATGTCTTTGCGCAAACTTCGAGAACATGACTGGCTATACGGAATTGTATTGTATTGTATCGATCAATATATGACAAGCATCTGCTACTATTTGATTGGTTGTTTTATACAATCGTAAAACACTGTCAGGATTTCTTCTTTGCTTTGTAGCTTTGTATTACTGAATGTATTATTCCTGACCTAAGTCACACACGTGTCTTTGTATCTTGTATCTTACAGTGTATCCAATTAGCTAAAACCTAATTCTAGACTTTCCTGTCAGCTTAAAAGGTACTATTTCAGCATTGTTTTGCTAACTGATATAATATATTCGTTCGTAATGACATATAACATAAGCTAGCGCAGAGAGCGCCTCTGAATAGATATCTCGAAGGGGCGCTATATAAATGTTCAATTACATTACATTACTATACTTGCAAAGATCAAATTGACTAGATACAAACCATGCAAGTCGTTACATTTTATGGCATAATAATTTACAAGCGTCAATAACAATGACTATTCGCTTGTATCAATTACCGCTCAATGTTAGCTGTCCATGGCAAACTTTCAGAGCCGGTAGCGACCTCTAGATATTATTATTTTGAGCTGAAAAAATTACAGAATTGTTTTCTCATTCATAGAAACCAAACTAGAGGGTGCCCCATGAAAAAGTCAAAGTTGATAACTAAGGACCACCCTAGTATGTATGTATGTATGTATGTATGTATGTATGTATGTATGTATGTATGTATGTATGTAGGGCCTATGTGTGTATGTATGTACGTATACATGTATGTATGTATTGATGTATGTATGTATGTATGTATGTATGTATGTCAGAGATGGGTAACTTATCGATTAGATGTTAATCGATTAGCCAATCGATTAGACAAACAGGTAATTCTAATCGATTAGCAGTGGTCTCATGATAATTCTAATTAATTAGTAATTTTCAGCTAATTCTAATCGAAAATCGATTTGCTGATCGATTAGATGTTTGAAAATTAAGCTGATAACGCATTAATTAAGAATGAGTTTATTAATATTGAGTTTGAACAATATACTTACTTACTTACTTATCTGAAGGCGGTTTCAAACTTTCATAGTTTTAAGTCCATTCTGCTCATGTAACACTGAAAGATTTGCTCGCCTTCATGTTCTTCATCTCAAGCATCACTGTGTTCCTGCAGCCTCAGCTGCCATGGAACGAGTATTATTTTAGTTCTGCTGGCTACATCATAAAGGCTAAGCGCAGTAGGCTAAGCTATGCAATGTGTAATAAGCTACAGCAACTTGCTGTAGTTACTTGCTGTGCTTTGATTAAAATTTTACAAATTCATGAAGCAATTATATGTATCGAATTACTGATTATCGAAATCTGATTCTAATTGCTAATCGATTAGCTAGAAGATTTTGCTAATTCTAATCGATTAGCAAATTTCAGTGGCTAATTCTAATTCTAATCGATTAGCAATTCTAGCTAATCGTACCCATCTCTGATGCATGTATTGTATGTATGTATGTATGTATGCATGCATATATGCATTATTTATTTATTTATTTATTAAGGTCACTTGTCATAGCTCCCCTTCCAAGATTTCTACTCAGAGGCGCTCCCGACTACAGCGCGGACACTGAATCGGAGTTTCACGCCTAAGCGCATGAGCAATTGCGAGTGAAGGACTTGCCCAGGGTCCATACGCGGCGGCTTGAGGTGGATTCGAACCCGCAACCCTCCGGCTGCAAGGCACTGAACATACCCGTAGGCTACACCACCGCGCCCCACATATATATGTATATATATATATATGTATGACATTGTATGTATATAAGTATGTGTGTATGTATTGTATTGTATTGTATTTATAAATTTATAAAGCGCCTCTCACAGTGAACACCAATCAGAGGTATGTATGTTTGTATGTATGTATGTATGTATGTATGGATGTAAGTCCGTCCGTGTGTATGCATGCATATATGTATGTATGCATACTGTACATAGGAGAGAGAGGCCGGGTGAGATAGGAAGTAAGAGATACATGTGTGACTGTGATTCCTGTCGTTCAGATTCCCTGCTGCAGCAGTTCTTCTGACTGACGCTCTTATCTACTGAAGCGTGTCCTATGATTGATGTGTCTCTGAGTCGTTGTTACGCTTGGCAGCAGGCGCTCTCTCTCTCTCTCTACGCTTGGCATGTATCGTCCGTAGTCACGAACTCTCGACGAATCGGTCCGCAACGCAAATTAAACTTCATCGGACGCCAACATCCGTCCGTCCGTCCGTTCGCTCCCGTCTTTTATGTTTCAAATACGCCGGTCCGAACCATGTACATGTAGTCTAAACGCACTTTCCTAAGCTCAATCAGTCTCCCAGTAGTAGTAGTTGGGGAGGGAACGAGGGAGGAAAGGCGGAGGGAAAGGGATAAGGAGGGGGCAGAGGAAGAGGCAGATAACAGCGGTCGGGACACAGAGAAAGAGAGAGAGACAGACAGACAGACAGACAGAAAGAGAGAGACAGAGAGAGAGACACACAGAGAGAGAGAGACAGAGAGAGACACACACAGAGAGAGGCAGAGGCAGATTCAGAAGCAGAGACAGAGACATTCTGACAGAGGAAGAGGCGGATAACAGAGGCATATGTGAAGGTAGAGACAGAAATTGACAGAGAGAGACAGAAGCAAAGATACATTCAGAAACAGAGACCGAGAGACACCGACAGAGGCAGGTTTCAGAGGCAGATATATAGAGGCGGAGACAGATAAAGACAAAGACAGAGAGGTATGGACAGAGGGGAGTAGAGGTACAGACAGAGGCACAGATGGTTACAGAAGCACAGACATGCAGAGGTACAGTACTCTAAGACCAGAGAAAAGAGACAGAAACAGAGCAGAGGAAGAGGCAGCTGGATAACTGAGGCAAATATCGAAGCGCAGGCAGAAATACAAAGAGAGAGAGAGAGACAGAGAGACAGACAGACAGACAGACAGACAGACAGACAGACAGACAGACAGACAGACAGACAGACAGACAGACAGACAGAGACAGAGAGACACATACACGACGTTAAATATATATAGACTATATAAATTATATGTACATATATATATATAGGCCTATATATATTCTGCTGTTCCGCAACCCAGTCACATCCTAAAGGAACGTCCAGAAGGCTTTCGATTTTACATATAATCTTGATTTGTCTCTTCGTGCTGTGACGTCTGCGAGTGACTCATGTATCTTGTATGCATAGTCTTCCAGTTAATCATCCAACAGGCTTTCCACTCCAAATTGAAGTCCCATCTCTTCAGGAATTCCGGACCTAATCCATCCAACCCTCCGCCTTCCAAGCTCCATAGTCCTTAATGAAACCCGCCTTAGCAGCTGTTCTGACTCCTCTCTCTCTCTCTCTGGTCTCTCTGGCAACCGGACTCGGGTCCTTATTTTGGTATTTCTGGACAACCCCTCTGACATGACGCAGCGCTTGCTGTTAAGCTGGTTCCCTGCCCTTAGCTTCAGAGTAGCGCTCTAGAAATAGGGGCATATACTGTAAGGATGAGAAATGGATCGTTGCAGCAGAAACGAAAGATCGCAGGGATTTCAAGACTACAGAAAATAAGAAACGATGACATATTAATACAATCATTAGGTATCCCAACAGTTCTGCTATCGACAAGTCGTTATATATTAAGTATAACGACTTGTCGTTATACTTAATATATAACCATCAAACACGTTCTTCTAAAAAGTATCATCAGTGCAGTATGCGTACTAAAATTAGGCAACATAGCATTAGAATCTATGGACCGGTACTGTGGAATTCCTTGCCAAATGAACTCACTCGCATCCCAACGCTGTATCTGTTTAAACACAATCTAAAGGCTTATTATATGGCTGAATTGAACTAGATAACCTGTGGTCTTATTCATGTCAAATTGTGTTTTATTGTAAGGAATTGTGTGCTTGGTGCACTGATCTCGTCGGCAGAAACAGACTGCGTCTTTATGTTTACTATGTTTTTTTAATTGTGTTAATTGTGTTCATACAAGCTTATGACTTTCAAAGGAAATAAAAAAGACATTAACTTGTGTACTACGACCAATAATTGTAAACCTTGTAAACCAATTGTAAAGCATGTTTGAGTAATGCCTGCTAGTAATAGGGCGACCCTGTTAGCGGAACCTGTTGTTCCTTTGGGTCTTCCCATTGTCACTGGATTGTCTTGCCTGTCTAATTGCTGATTGTGAATTGTTTGGTGAACAATAAAGTATTCATTGATTGATTGATTGATTAACCCTAGGAATTGGGAATATTCACGAGAGATACTGAAGGGAGATGACTAGGGTGTGTCTTACAGAAGTACTAAAGGTTGAGTCTGGTAACTTCATGGTCACACGAGAAGTACTATAGCGCCGGTCAGTAGATTACCTTGACTACCACTCTCTCTTCGTAGCTCAAATTCACTTCCTTCCTTCAAAAAGCGACTCAAAACTCACTATTTCTCCTTGGCTTTCAACGATTTGGAAATCTAAGTGCATCTTCACCTTGCGGCTGACTATCCGCGCGGTGGTGGTGGTAGTAGTAGTAGTAGTAGTAGTATTTTCATTACTACTACTTCAATTTCTACTACTACTACTACTACTACTACTACTACTACTACTACTACTACTACTACTACTACTACTACTGCTACTGCTACTGCTGCTGCTGCTGCTGCTACTGCTATACTACTACTACTACTACTACTACTACTACTACTACTACTACTACTACTACTACTACTACTACTACTACTACTACTACTAATACTACTACCACTACCGATACCGATAATACCGAAAATACCGGTACACCGATAATACCGATACCGATAAGGCGGTAATACCGATAATACCGGTAATACCAATACCGATAATACCGGTACACCGATAATACCGATAATATCGATACCGATAATACCCATAATACCGATAATACCGAATATACCGATACGGAAACCGATACTGCAATTCATCGTCGGATGATCTAAAAATGGAGGTTACATGTCATATATCTGTCCACGAAATCGACTAGGCATACATATGACGAGGAAGAAACTGTTCGATTTGTAATTCAAAACAGTTCAAGAACATATCCGGTTCCAATGGAGGATATAATGGAGAAACTGTTTAGTTTTAGTACGTTAATAATGGGTGGCACTATAAGCGAGTCAGTAGGCAAATAACATTCCCGTTTTCCTTTTATGGTTACAATTTGAAGGCTTGAAAAAGCTCTACAATTTTTAATTAAATCTTGAACATTATAAGCCTAAATAGGTAGAAGTAGACTAGCCTGCTATGGAGACTATACGCCTATCGAGTATATATATATATATATATATATATATATATATATATATATATATATATATATATATATATATATATATATATATATATATATCGGACATTTTACATGACGATTATTGCAGCAAAACAGTTTAATATCTTGATTGATGCTTTTGATTAGATTTAATTTTGAATTTCTTCAATCTATTACATTTTTATATGTAGGCAGGCCTCAGAAGGCCCTAGGCAATGCAGCCTAAGTTGAATAATTATACTACTTTCAATACTGTTGCAACCTTCCCCCAGGGTCGTTGCAACCAATACCGGCCCGGGTTGGTTGCAACACTTTGAAGCTCTCTGTTCAGTTAGCTATAATTGTGGTTACATCCTTGACCACTGAGATCGTCACTATAGCTTGTTTTGTTGCTGAGATATAAAGGATATAATGGGCTAAACAATTTTTAGGTTGTTCAAAAAAAAAAAGATGGCACATGAAAATATGAAATTTGTTGCAACCGACCCCGGTCTCCCTTATTGGAGTTTAAAAGAATGATTTGCGCATTAAATCATAGATTAAAATAAACAATGCATTATATTATAAATCAGATTATGTTTAGACGTCTATACGTTAAATTTCTTGACCTGAAATAGACAAATTATTTGTTTGACACGTTAGCCAATTGGTTAAGCGTTCGTCTTGTGGCGCCGAGTAAAGTATCCCTCAACAAGGGCGCGCACAAAAGGGCGCGACAAAAAAGGCCGCGTACAAAAGGGCGCTACCACATAAGGGCGCGGTCACCTAAGAGCGCTGTCAAATAAAAGAGCTGGTTAAAATGACCTCGTTTCAATAAGAGCGCGCGCCAATATTAATAAGGTCGCTCATTATTAAATACATGTTTATAAAAGAAAACATAATACAAACCGATAGAGTACGAGGCAAACCGATAGAGTACGAGGCAAACCGATAGAGTACAAGCCAAAACCGATAGAGTACAAGCTAAACCCATAGAGTACACGCCAAACTGATAGAGTACACGCCAAACCGTTAGAGTACAGGCCGAACCGATAGAGTAAAGGCCGAACCGATAGAGTACATGCAGGCCGAACCGGTAGAGTACACGCCGAACCGTTAGAGTACAGGCCAAACCGATAGAGTACAGGCCGAACCGATAGAGTACAGGCTGAACCGGTAGAGTACACACCCAATCGATAGAGTACAAGCCAAACCGATAGAGTACACGCCAAACCGACAGAGTACACGCTTAATCGATAGAGTACATGCCCAACCGATAGAGTACAGGCCGAACCGATAGAGCACAAGCTAAACCGATAGAGTACAAGCCAAACCGATAAAGAACAGGCCGAACCGATAGAGAACATGCCGAACCGATAGAGAACAGGGCGAACCGATAT
>JACEVL010002577.1:0-19673 GCA_020284085.1 Aporrectodea caliginosa
AGGTCTTTCGATTAATAGTAACTGTGTTGATGATGTTATAGGATGATTGCATTTCTGTTGTAAGACTAGGTCTTACCGTTAATTTGTCTGTAGGGCGATTACCTTAGTTGTTATGCGGGGCCGATTTGGCCGACTAATCTGATGAACTTTTAGTTAGTTAAAGCCTGGAATGGCTGCAGTGTTCGATTTAGTATTAATCATGACTTTATTCGCTTTATGAACATTGAATCTAGCGTAAGATGTCCCTTTCAAATTGTTAAATCAGTTACGGAATAGGGGACATTCCCTCTTTTCTTGGTGGGAGGAGTATTGTAGCATTATTTGAAAGGCGCATGGACATTTGCCTTAGCAACCAGCCTCTTGCCTTAGTAACGGGCCTTTTGCCTTGCCTTAGCAACCAGCCTCTTGCCTTAGTAACGGGCCTTTTGCCTTGCCTTAGCAACCAGCCTCTTGCCTTAGTAACGGGCCTTTTGCCTTGCCTTAGCAACCAGCCTCTTGCCAGTAACGGGCCTTTGCCTTGCCTTAGCAACCAGCCTCTTGCCTTAGTAACGGGCCTTTTGCCTTGCTCCGAACCTATAAATAGAGACGCCTGTTGCGTGTAAAAGAGAGTTAAATGAGGAGTAGAAATGTATGTTGTTTCGGATCTATGTAAAAGTGACGTGTGTTGAGGGCAGTTAAAGTAGATCAGTGTTGAAGTAAATTAGTGTTCAGAGTTAAGCCGGAGTTGTAGTGTTTAAGCTGTTCGACATTAATAAAACAATCTGCAGTGTTGATCTGTGTCGTTGCCGTCTTCCAAGTTAACCTAGTGTTAGGCATCGTCGGTGGCACCGTTAAGACCTTTGCCCGAAGGGAAAGGCCGAGCTCAGCAGACGAACTAAGAAGAGGGACGATTCCGTAGGCTATCCTGGTGAACGTTGAAGAGAAAGTGGAATCGGCCCCTCCTGGCGACGACCCCCCGCACGTTTTTCGCCACAGTATGCTTTATTAGTTTCTCTATTTAAACATGCATCACTAACTTAAGACCAATTTAAGCGAGAAAGAGATTCCCCAAAATTGTCAATCCTCTCTTCAGTTATTAACCTAGAGACAAAAGGCGTTGTGGGTCTAAGTTTCGAGGACATAAAATTAAACCTAACCAGTATTGGTAAGTGATCAGATATATCCGATGTCACAATTGTAGAGTCAATTATATTCGACCAAGTATTAGTGAATAAATTATCAATTAAGGTAGATGAGTGAGGCGTAACTCTAGTGGGTCTGGTAATGGCGGGTAGGAAATGGTGGGACATTAAACAATTATAAAAAATATTTGAGGCTTTATGCTCGTCAATCTTTAAGAGGTCTATATTAAAATCGCCTACTAGCACTACTTCTTTATTCCTTCGGGAGACTGCAGAGAGGAGGCTTTCTATCTCGGTATTAAATAAGTCCAGGTTCTGGCCGGGTGGCCTATAAATAACTCCCATTAAGAATGAACCCATTTTGTGCAAAATACGAACAAATAGTCCCTCGTAGGAAGTATGGGCAAAATTATGTTAAGATAAATCATATATTTGGAAGGAAATGTCCTCTTTTATCAGAAGGCCCACGCCCCCTCCATGGCCATTCTGTCTGGCTCTATGGATGAATTGATAGTCGGTTAAATCAACAAGATCCTCCATACCATCTGCCAGCCATGTTTCAGATAATGCTAGGACTGAAACAGGTAATCTCTGGATTAGATTAGTGCTTCTCATTAAAGAATATACTTACTTACTTACTTACTTATGATATTAAATCCATTACAATTGGACATATTTTTCTATGCATTCACATCCTCAGAAATTATGTACGCAATATCCACAATTTGTCCTCAAAGCAAAACATTCACAATTGACTGATTTTATTTTGTGATTGAGTTTACTGTACTTTACCGCTGACTGCGATGCCAACATAACGAAGAAAGCAGAAGGTCGCTGATCCACGAATTTCCAGCTTTAAGTTCGGTGGAACATAAATTGATGCTGAAATATTGATGCATGAATTGTCTGCTGAATTGGCGTAAAACGTCTCATTGCGTGTAACTTTCCCTCCAGAGATTGCATTTGATGAATTCCATTCCATCCAAGTACGAGTATCGGTCAAATCATTGCGTTGTGAGTCAGTGTAGGTGGTTGGAATATCGACCATAGCTACTTGAAAGTTGTCGTAGAAGTCATAAATTCTAGAAGTCACATAGCTTCTGTTGCTGCCACCCCAGTAGTTTCGTCCAGCGTTCAACGCATAGTCCGATTTCCACGGTATACTCACGTAAAGTTCATATCTACTTTGAGGATTGTCTAAGACGTTTTCAGTCAAAGTGATGTTACTATGCGAGCCGTCATTCAAGCTAATGACGTTATTCACGGAGTTATTGAAGAAATCATTTGCTGTCAGAAATATTTCACCAACAGGCCAATCCGCCCTTGAATCTATATTTATTTCAATACATCTTTCTCCTCGCACAGAATTGAATTTGTTGTCCTCCAAATTCACGGATTCTGACGGCAAAATGTTAATTGACACAGCGGTGCCTGCTATATCTGAGAAGGTAGTATTTGAAAGCAACATAAATTGACATCTATCTCTGATAATTAATGCTCCCTCTGTAGTCTGAGAAATATTAGAAATAACAGAACTTCTCATTGAAAAATTGTATGGCGCTACAGGCTGTATGGTAATTCTGCTGTTTTTGAAAGTACATTTTTCAATCACAATATTTGGCCTTGAACCATCGCAATACCACCACCTATAATTATTAATAAATATAGCCATGCCTCTATTATTTTCAAAGATGCTCTCTTTTACATCGATGTTTAAATTTGAAGTGTGACAGAGCAGAGAATCATCGTTTCCGATTGCCTGGTTATTTTGGAGAAACTTCGAATTGGAGACACTCAGACTTACATTCTGAACACCCTGATCAACTGTTCTGAGTCTCAGTGCATTATTGTTATCTTTAAAGACACAGAATGAAACAGTAACACCTCCAACAGTAATAACGTAAACGCCCATATCATTCTGATCGAAGGTGCATTCCGTGAATGTAACATTTTCAATAATGACGCCAGACTTTGTCGCAACGCCCGTTCTGCACAGTTTAGTTTCCAGATTTAAGAAAGCATAGGATGATGGTGCTCCTAGATATACTCCAGTGTTGGCTCCAACCACAGTAACGTGATTGACTTCAGACGAACAAGCTACACACCAAAGAAGTAAATACTATTAGAGTTACATAGCCTTAATTGCCTTCACATTAAGCATTAAAACATTGATGCTAATTAGGCTACCTTAGGCCTACAGTATAATTACTAATATTATTATTTTAAATTAGCGCGGGCAAGGTCACACAAAAATGCTAATCTTAGGTGCGGTTAGTCGGTCAGATGAAGAACAGTCATTATGTCCAGATGTCTGAAAGTCAAAGTGATAATGTGAGTTATAATTAATAGGCGTTTCTTGTATGGTAAAAGCGTTCGAGTATCGGAGAAACATTGGTAGTCGTTAACATTTCTTAGAGGCAGCAAGGTGGAATGTACGGGAGTACATTACAGTTCTGCATTGTGGTTCAACGAGAAGACTCATTCATACCCGAAGATTGCAGATAGCGTGGAGGAATGTAAGGATATCTAGATGGTTAAATCACTGTAGAAGAGTACGTTATAAGACTTTTATAGGTCAAACAGGCCATTTTAAATTCAAGTCAGAATTCTGCAGGAACCCAGTGCAGGTAGCACAGTTAGGGAGTTGTAACGAGAAGATGCACAGATTACTACGCAAGTCTGAGAATTTTGGATGAGTCTAAGGATTGTTACTTCAAGATCTGAGATACCTGCACAAATCGCGTTGGCATAATCGATTTTATGCCTGTGTAAGTAAGTATTTCCTTTATTGATAAGCACTAACAAACGCACAGCACTGTACATAGCAAGATTAATACATTCAAACAAATAAACAAAAAATTTATATATACAACCATAGAATTGAAGGAGAGGCTTTATTGTACAGAGGAGGAAGAGCTAGAGCTAGTCACAGGGGAAAATGAAGGGTTTAAATAGACAGATCTAGGGAAAACATAGTTTATTTGTATAGCATCCGGGCAAGGAAGCATTTCTGAGACAGGTTGTCAAACATGGGAAGCTCACGGTTATGGGACCGTGGCCGCAGGGAATAGTGCGATTGCTTGATCGGCGGCAACAATTTATGCAATACATGACAAGGATTGTGCAGAATACAGGCAAATAGTCTAGTATCCGCATTGCTGCAGAGAGTCTCAAATGAGGGAGAACATGGAGGCATTGGAGGTAAGTACCCCTGGCGTACCAACCTTCGGATAATTCCCTCAAGGGCCTCCCGTTCCTGCACTCTCGCAAAGCCCCACCACACAGGCGAGCAGTACAGCATCATACCAGCCGTAGTGGCACGAACTACATCAAATAAACTGTCCCCCGAGAGCCCATGCGACCTCAGGATCCGAAGTGCATAAAAGGACTGCCTTGCTTTTATGGTCAGACGTTTAATGTGACTGGAGAACCCAAATTTCGCTGTAAGCTCAACACCAAGAATATTTAGGGTTTGCACTCTTGCGATACCTTTTAGAGGAGGGGGGAACATACCGATGGTACCCCGGGGACGCGTAAAAATTATCTTACAGGATTTGCTTGAGTTAAGCTTGAGGTTGCAACTCTGTGCCCATACACTAATATGCTGAAGCTCAATCTCAGTTGTAGTGATACTTGATGCAGGGACAGCGAGATAGCAATCATCTGCATATTTAAAAATGCGATTGCATTTATTAACTGGTTTTAAGTCAGAGATTGCAACTACGAAATCCATCGGGCCCAAACCGGAACCTTGAATAATACTTGCATTAATTCGTGCCAGAGAAGATAGTACACCGTTAAACCTAGTGCAATGACTTCGATTATGAAGTAAATTCTCCTTGATTGCTCTATCGGCTTCGTCTGCAGACTTCGCCGGTGATATCCGCTCAAGAAACCGCAAGCATATCGGAGGGGGGTGGAGTGGATTATACCGCGGGAAGTGACGTCACACGAAGCCCACCCCTCCGAAATCGATTGAAAAGCCAACCCACGGCTGGTACGGGCGAGCAACTTGCGAAGACCTTTGGGGAACCTCGGCCGCATCCACTCCATAGACGAGAAATCTGACACCCGTCAAACGGTCAATTACACCGTGACTTCAGTGAGTAACCCGTTCATTCCGATTGACCAGGCGGCTCAGACAGAATTATGGGGCGGGGGGGGTAAAAGAGATCGGGAGGAGAGGTAGCGAACAGAAATCGAGGGTCCAGAAGGACGAAAAGTAAGTAAGTAAGAATATTCCTTATTGAGAAGTACTAGCAAACGCACAACACTGTACATGGCAAGATTAATACATTCAACAAACAAACCAATTTATACAAGTAAAGAATTGAATGGGAGAAGTTAATGTATATGAGGGGTGGAAGAGTTAGGGCTATAGTCATAGAGAGAAAATGAAGAGCTTAAATAGACTGATCTCGGGAAAACATTGTTTAATTTGTATAGCACCCGGGCAAGGAAGCATTTCTGAGTCAGAAAAAAGGGTGATGCAGGAAAAAGCTAAGACAGCTTCAAAGACTGCACTTTTCACGCTAGCTTCTGGACAAGAGCCTTAATAGATCTGGAATCAGTAACTGTTGTAGGTTTTAATGATTGTGTATGTAGGCCGTTACTACTTTGCATAGTTGAAGTAAGATATAAAACTCTTCGGGTTCGAGATTGAATTGCCTCACCCTCCAGAGCACATGACAGGATTAGAGGGGCGCGACCGTATCGCATAAACAAAAGGCTAATATCATTGCAGTATATCGAGGCTAAGATTGCTTTAACGAAATAAGGAAACTACTGACAAATTTCAAATACCGTTGCAAGTAACATCTAAATGAAATTACAAATCGCAAGATGATGCTCAAAACACATAGTAAGAACGTAAATGGTTTAGGGTATCAACGCGAGAGGAGGACTCAAATAGAAGGATACAATTGAAAGCCAGTGAGTTATTAAACAACAGCGAGTGCAAAATTTTTTATTACCCTGGCCCTGGGTAACGAAAAATTGGCGAATACAATAAATTCCATCATGTTCACAGAATTTTAGGTGTCTGTGAGGGGTACATGACGCTTAACCGCTAATCGTTTGGGCACCAATCGTTTAGGATTCCAGTCTTTTGTGGCGTCTTTTGGTCGCCAGTCGTTTTTGCGCCAGTCGTTTAGGCGCGAGTCCTCAGTGTATATTCTATAATCCTGTAGACAAGCAATTATGAAAGCCAGCTGTTCTAGTCTTTTAGTTTCTTTCTATACTGTACACAAAGCAAGCATTTTAAGTTCTTTTCATTATATGCCACATGACTTTTCTGGAGTTTAATTATCAGTTCTAACCTATATTTCTAGCCACGAAAGGAAGCCATAGGCATGACGTACTAATGTCTATTTTTCTTAGGTAGCCCATGGTTTATCAGGTCCAAAGCTAAATGACCTCGTCAGTGCACTTACAGTTGCACGATTGTTGTATGCGAGCAGTGGCGTAACGAAGGGGGGGCAGAGGGGGCAGCCGCCCCGGGCGCAGCACCAGAGGGGCGCAAAATTAGCTTTCAGTGGTACAGAGTTCTATGGCAAGAACGATTAAAAGTCAACAAGAAAATTAAAAGGGTGCGCACTGCGCAGTTATCAGCGCCCCCGGGCGCTGAAGCCATTCGTTACGCCACTGTAAGCGACTCATGTCTGGTGGGGGTTCGTTGAACAGGAGGGGCGGGTTCGACTCCAGGCCATAATAAGACAACTCGTTCGGGTGGGATTTCTTCGGGATTCCTATAAAAGATTCGTGCAGCTACAGTGTATGTCAGCGAGCAGACTCCCCTCTCTTCTCGGCCATAATGAACGACCCTGCTCGTACACTACAAGAACTATAACCCCCGATAAAGCCAGCTATATAATCTATGCTTCCTCGTGTCCATAACAGAATTTCATGTATACCCGCTGCTTACAGTCGGACCCGTAAAACATTTATTATTAGGATGCTTTACTATTGACCAAAACACTGTACATTGCACAATTTGAAAAACAATAGAAATTAAAGTGTAGCATCTAAAATTATAGGCCATTGTAGATTGTAAACCAAAATCCGGTTGGTGCAATTAAAGGATATACTTACTTTTACTTACTTATCATGTGATGGCGGGTGGCCTGTCCTATCCCTTGCCGTCTGATCTCCCCCACCGACAATGTAGGTCATTGTACTCATCATATCGGAGTTGGCATGGAGCATAAATCGAAACAAACTCCATTGAAAGGTCCAAACGGTCGGTAGAGCGCCAGGAGCGAGCCGACGTATAAAGTCTGAGAGATATTTGGGTGCAAGGCCAAGTTGAGATTTAGAGACCAGTAGGAGGATCTTATATTGGATACATGACGTGATCGGGAGCCAGTGTAATACTTCAGCCATATCAGTGGAAATATGGGTAAACCGAGGAAGGCGTGCAATGAGCCTAGCAGCGGCGTTTAAAACTGATTGGAGGGGAGACAGTCGCAACTTGGGGAGACCCATGAGGAGCGAGTTGTAGTAATCTACACGAGCAGATGAAGGCATGCACAATGGTGACAAAGACGGCGGGAGCGACGTCTGATGGCTCTCAGTCGCCTCAAATTCGAGATGTGCTCAGTGAAGGTAAGGGAGGAATCGAGGGTGACACCTAAATCTCGAACACTGGAAGAGTACCGGTAAGTAAAAGAGGGAAACTTCTAAGTGAGCAGTGGAAGGTCTAGCTTGAATAATTGTTGTTTCGTCCCAAACCAAATCAGTTGAGTCTTAGCCGAATTGAGACGACATCCAAATGTGTAAATCACGGGCAAGTGCATCAACAGAGGAGACCAATTATGAAGAATTTATGTTAATTATAGCCAACAGTAGCCATACGTTGCCAGCATGCCCACAAAATATTAAACTGTGTCCCATTTGGAGGTATGGGTCCTATGTTGTTCCGCATTGGCATGCAAGCAGTACTTTCTTGTGTTTTCTATCCATGCGAGACTAAGCAGAGCGAGTGCACTGCATAGTAATCGAAATCATAATCGCTAACTCCAATTTTCTTAAGCGCTAAATTAAAAGCTAAGCACAGAGCACAAGTTTATTAACGAGCGCCGCGTCTAATCAGAAAGGTAATCTAGTTATACGAGATGAAGAACAAAATTCTGTTGCCCGAATTCACCAAAATTATATTACATTAATTTCAATACCATTATGTCACATCACTATATGCACTTTAAATGCGGACAATGTCTACATACCATCGGTTAATGAAATGCCTTGCCAGAATGTGCGTCCATTTTCGTCAAGAGAAGACAGTTGGCTCAGTGGATTATTTGATACCATCTGCACTTCAAACCCATAATCTGCATCAATCTGGAGACAACCTGAATTAGATTTTAACAGTCATCATGAGTATAGTTTGTAAAACATGGTTAAGTGATAACTAGCAATCCTAGGCTTTCATAAAATTGCACATTTCATCAATTCTTATGCACCAAACAGCGAAGTTGAACAAGAGATAGGCTACAGTCAAATTAAATCAGGTAAAATTTCGATTGAACGGTACGATACGAATATGTTTTTTTTCAAATTTTATAAGTCTAGACAAGTGTTATGTGTTTATTATAAGGACACTTAAAATCGCGTATTTTACGTACCACACAAAGGTACTTCATAACATTACCTTTTTCAGTTAATCATGCTAAATGTTAATTATATGAGTTTTAAATTGTAGCTAAAATGAAGCGCCTTTGAAGTTGACCAAGTGAAGGTATCACAAACACTCACCAAAAACGTTTAAACCAGATGATCCTCCAACAAAGACAACTTTAACATTGCTCTCAATTTTCAAAGTTGTACCGAGCGGGATATTTATTAGTTGTCGTACTATATATGGACTGAACTGACGAGACCATGGTATATCAAACTAGAATTTAAAGAAATAAGATGTAATTTCATAAACAGGCCATGGAATGAAGCTACAGAAATACAAAAGTAAAGAAAAAACAAAAGTAAATTCAGAAGCAGACTATGTCATATCAAACTAGTGCAAAATACAATGTAACTTCATACGCACACCATGGTGTATTGGTGTATCAAGCCATTAAAAAATAGAGTGTAATTCCATACACAGACCATGGTATTTCAAACTATTATAAAAATAACAAAGTACCGTAATTTCATACACAGACCATCAAGCTAGTAAAAAATTACAATTTCCTCGTCCAAGACGACAAGATCGTAAATAGCTGCAATACATGCCAAAGACACAAGAAGCACATAATTGGTATATTGCACTACCATGGTAATTAAGGTAGTAGGTTCCTACTACTACTACTACTACTACTACTACTACTACTACTACTACTACTACTACTACTACTACTACTACTACTACTACTACTACTACTACTACTACTACTACTACTACTACTACTACTACTACTACTACTACTACTACTACTACTACTACTACTACTACTACTACTACTACTACTACTACTACTACTACTACTACTACTACTACTACTACTACTACTACTACTACTACTACTACTACTACTACTACTACTACTACTACTACTACTACTACTACTAACTAATTCACTAAATGTAAATCTTCGACAATTTCTCAGCGCCCACAAAAGCCACGTCAGGGAGACCAGCTTATATCAAATCAAGTCCGCAATAGCCAAACTCCTCTGTTCGTTCTGGTGCCAGGTCAAAATCCGGATTGGTCAAGCCGAGGAGACAGCGTGCATGTTGATACGATGGTAATCGGTGATGATGGTGGTCGTGTGGTGGCGCATAAGTACAATCAGGGTAGGATAGCTTGAAGAGTTCGGATTTCAATCGTGAGTGGGAAGTAGCAGAGGAGAGTGCAAGCGGAGGGGAAGTTAAATTAAGAGGTGAGGTAGGAGGATGAACAAACTTGCGGCGGTCTTTTGAGAGTCCGTTCGAAAGACCTGGCGCAGCATGGAATAAGGAGCGGTTACAGAATTTCAGAGAGGATGAGATTGGAAGCCGAGATAGTGAAAGGTATTATGATGAGTGAGTAGACCCGGGCGATTGGATGGTGAATAGCTGGCGAATGCAAGAGCGGTTGAGAGGTTTGAAGGGCCTTGTAATGGATGCGCTGAAGGACTTTTAGCCAATGAAGTGTTTTGAGAACAGGCGTTATGTGGTAGGGGTTTATACATTTTGGTGACTGCGCGTGCAAGAGCGTTCTGGACTGTTTGCAGGCGTTTCATTTGAGAAGAGTCGAGGTTGTAAAATAGGCAGTTACAGTAGTCTAGTCGGAATGAACAATTGAATTGGCTATTGTGCACGCGGTCTTGTAGTCAAGTATTGGGCCCAATGGACAAAGGTCACGGATGTGCATATAGCAGGTGCGAGATAGCTGGGCGGGTGAAGTGATCGGAAAAGATAACGTTCTTGTCGAAGATGATTCCAAGATTGCGGACAGGAGAAGAGTAAGGTACGGGAGAAGTGAGATCTGTTGGACAAAGAAGGTCGGGAGGATAGGCTACTTTGTTTAATTGCTCGCAGAGGCCAATAATGAGGAATTCTGATTTTGAAGGGTTAAAACATAGCAGGTTAGCGGTCACCCATCTGATATCGGGGTGATGGTGCTGCGAAAGTGATTTAGTGCATCTGGAAGGGAGTCAGAGGAGAAAGATATGAAGATTTGTGCATCATCGGGACAGAGGTGATGATCAAGAGAGGATGAAGAAATGGTGTTTGTGTTTCTGTTTGCTGATTGGGGTAAAGAATGAACATCAGAGGACCGCGAACAGAACCCTGAGGAACACCGCAGGTAAGCCTAAGAAATGCGGATTAGATGAGAGACCAGCGGCATCGACAGTGAAAGAGCGTTAGTAGAGGTATGCGAAATAAACCACTGGATCGTGTTAGACTGTTAGTTTACCTAATGTCAAAACTAGTTCCCCAAGTTATTATAATTTCTTAGCCTTTCAGCGCTGTACGCACTAGCGTAAGTGCGTACGTCTAGCGGCGCCCCTTAGTCCAGAAACAAACGCCACTTTCCAATCGGTTAAAGAAAGCCAGATTGGTACGACGATCACAAAACACACATTTATAGATGTGTCTTTCTGTAGCAAATTCCACTCCTTCAGTCTTGAACCTAACTAGCATTCCTGCTTCTTCTTTGATAATTAATTACAAGTCTCTGACGAGGTCATTCAGGTCTTTCTTCAGTGCAAGAGTTGTAGACATGTGGACTGGTTTGGATTACAGTACTATCTCATTGAACACTATCACAGCTTTTAAGAAGAAGCTACGAGAGATGACATGTAAAGCGTTTCAGGTTAACTTGCAGTGATTCTAACACAGATTACACGTCTTCTGAACCACTTAAAACTTGTTTTGTTATACATTTTTATTTGATAGGTCCCTACTTTCGATTGCGACTGCGATCGATCAAGTCGTTTACTTCTTATTGGAACGGGAAATAAACATCGGACTCGACTCTTACAGAAACCAAAGGACCAACAAGTCCCCACACATCGTGAACACAACAAGCAATGTATGCATATGTGTGTGTTTATGCGTACGTGCGAAATAAATCCCAGAATGTCTTGTCTTCAAATATGTTTATCGTGTTATATTCCATTGCGACAAAAGTTTATTCTTGATGACACCAAAAACTATATAAGGACAAACCTTACAGAGTGGTGTTTCCTATTTTCCGGTGTCTGGCAAATCTGCCTTTTTTCGTATAAGAACAAACACTTGTTCTAAATACCTGGCTGTCCTGTGTTATTTCCGTTGGTGTTGGCACAGGAACGACGCTTAGACATCCAAATATCTCCAACTTTAATCCAGGCCACCCGTACCAACGTCTTGGCACAATGACCAGATGCACAGCCTGTTTCGAAATATTAGGAAACATTGAAGTCAATTTATTTATGTGCATGACTGAATGAATGAATGAATTAATATAATGTATTTTATTGTATTTGCGGATTTCTAAATCGCCTCTCACAGTACGACCTAATCAGAGGCGCTCCCAGTGCGAAAACCCCGCGAGAAAAGAAAAGTCTTAAGAATATGGGAAGAGACAGCTGTACCCTCACTAATTGAATAGTTTAGAGTTTAGACATCTCAAAGGTTAAGAGATTACAAATGTTGAAATATATCAATCATGGACTGCATCAACCTGTTGTAAGGCAAGCAAGACTGCTGAACTGCCAGGCTTGCCGAGTGAACCACGGGCCTCGGCGTCAGCGATCTCTGACCCCTTTTTGCTGGACTGGAAACCAGAACAGATATATTTAAAGATGTGAAACTGTGCTAATGGAAATGAGCCATTTTATAATCGTAATTTTTGAACATCTATTAATAAAAAGTTCACGAAGGCGTACAGACAGGCGGTCAACGCAGGCATATGGTAGGCCTACTTAGATTTAGAATGTGCCAGTTAGTCTATGGCTATGCAGAAGTAAGTCCTTGACGATGCAGGATACATTATTATATGTAACGGTGACATTGCAACCACAAAACTTCACGCTGATACGAGTAAAACAGGATATACCCGTACTGTTATGCCCCTACTCGTACTATATCCGACCCGTAAAATACGTAACCGACCAGTACCAAATCTGCGGGTACGGGTATACCCCTAGTCAAACCCCTAATCGGTAAACTCTCACCCACAATCCCACATGTAAGTTATACGTTTGTTTCAATTACCATAGGCCTACTTCCATGCGCTGCTACATTTAAGTTCTTCAGCACAATAGGAATATAAGAATCGCAGAATACGGCTGTACTCATGGTTACCGGGCTATAAGCATCGTTAGTTTTCAATCATAATATTATTATTGTCTGTCTTTGCTTACCGTGAATGGGTTTTTGAAGTAGACGGGGGTTACGTCCTGTCCATGATTTCCATTGAATTCCTTTGGCGTTCCTTCGGGTGTTTCGCTGTAGACCTCCCAAACCAGACCATCGAGGGAATGCACAACGTTGAATGTTTCAATGTAATTATAATCAACTGACCCCTTAATGTAGAGTTTTGTTATACGGCGCTGGTTGAGAAGATCAACATGCAGGTACTGAAGATAATCAGTTCGCCCCGGGATCCAGTATTCTAAACAATAAGATAAAGCAGTAAAGTCTAAACTATCTTCTGAATTAATCATCTGTAATGCAAAAATAATACTCTATTATTTGTATATAAGATTATAAGCAGTCGAATTTGTATATTTAAAGCTGTAAACTTTTTGAGCTGCACTTTCGCTTCCGCCTAAAACCATATCTTAAGGCAAGAGTTCCATGAGTTGCATCACCAATTATAGGCCTAGTCTAAGCTGATTGGCAAGTGCTGTATGAGAAGTAACGGTTTTCTTAATCTGTATCGGATACAATCATGTTAGAAATGTCATTAATCTCGTTGATTGGTATAAATTCGAAAGGTTGTTTGTGTCCAGCTCAGGTTTCAAGCGAACGCGCGACGAAGGCAGATTTCAACATGATGCAAAACATCTTTTTGAAAGGCATGTTGTCCAAGTGTGCATATTGCATAAGCTGGGAGAAAGTATATTAGAACAGTGAACAGTAAGTGATGCAAGTGTGAAGTTAATTAGAGATTAGTTTTGGACAATTGGATTAAGCAGAGACAGGACTTCAAAGGAGGTTACAAGTGGTATATAATTAATAGCAGTGCCAGATAAGATCAGAGTCAAGCAACTTGACTTAAATTAACAGTGCACTGTGCATTTTGTGGGCATTCCAGATTGATACCTTTGTACACAAAAGACCAGGCGAAATCTGAACAAACATTATTGTTTTCCAAGGCCGAGAGTTGACAGTTGATATCTTTTGAACGCAGTTGCTAGGAGATTCGCAATTGGTCCAGTGAGTTTGAAGTAGCCTATTTTAAAGCTAAGGATCGTTATTCACGTTAACGCTGCCTGTCTTTCTCGAGGCCTTCACTTTCCATCTGCACTCATTCTCGCCATTGCCTTCAATAACAGCTGGTGTGACCGGTCTGGGCGATTTGAGGCTACTTTGTTCAATGTAAGCATCACAGGTCTCTTGAGTTTTTCGGGGATATCGTCTGCATTGAATAAAGGTGAGGTGAATAGTTGAGTGTCAAGAACAAACTGACTGAACTGTACATGATATACAGCCTTGTTGTTACGACAAACGTTGCGCCCAGCTTTACAGTGGCAGACGGTCGTGACTATGCACACTGCACAGTATGGAGTCATAGTCGAACATGCGACTAGCGTCGCTCACCTGGAAGCGTAGCGCCGTAGACAAGTAGTTCCAAACATCTTTCACCAAGGGCAAAACAAGCTATTGTGTAACTCACGGCGGGTCACGCATCTTTATTGCAAAATGTTTTTCACTTAAATAGATAAATTTAAGTTACAGCTCTTCAAATATCAAAACAAAATCGTGTGACTGAAACATTTCAGTTTAATGGAAAGATTCATAAAGATTCGTGCGAATTAGAGAAAACTCCTGTACACACTTCATTCCACAATACGTTGCACTTAAACACCCAGCAATTGCTGATGTTTGCAATCCAGGCCGTCGATGTTTTAGATATAATATATATATTCGTTTATTGAGAAAAACAATCTGACAAAAACGCAGAAATGCTAACATGAGTGATAATGGATAATTAAAGTTCATTAGAAGATTTTAGAATAAACTAGTAAATATTTTTATATAATGATCTGGGAATAAATTGAGAGTTGTCTTTGGGTGGGAGAGGTATGGTTGTGTGCTCCTGGTCTTAATTGGTGAGAGGAGAGGGGTCAAAGTGGAGGTAGGAGTTGGTGAAGTACATGCTTGGAGTTGTGTAATATGTAGAAAAGGAGTTTCGCATCGGCTATATTGGCAAGTTCAGAGACTGTTGGAAAGGATTCCTCTAGGTAACCTAGGCGTTTGGCTCGTTTTAGGAGTTTTCCAGGCGTTCTTTATCGAAAGCCAGCGTGAGACCAATGCCGAAATCTACTTCCGAGCACGTCAACTGCTACGCAACAAACTCATCACTGGAGCTTGGACTTATGGAGGGGAAGTCTTCATCAAGAAGACCACATCTGTGGACGAAAAGCCTACCAAAGTTAAATCAATCCGTGACCTGCCCGTGGAGGACTAACCGACCTGGAGCATAAGAAATACAGTAATTATATTTAATCCATTACATTACATAGACCCAAATACTTCTTCACTGGTCAGCGAAGTCTCCTTCTACGCTAACGTTTATTGTGTGTTTATTTTGTTTTTGTTCAGGTTTAATAAGTTGAATGGACAACTCTCGCTGTTCAGGTGATGGGGATGGTGCACTGAGCGCTCCCATTGACTTGCATAAATATGCGTTCTGTACTAAATCGGCTGAAATTGACACTCAATTGGAAAATGCATTAAAGCCCGTAGAATTGTTGGCTCGAGTGCACTGTGGGAACAGGTCTTTAACCCAGTTGATGAATATTATGAGAACTCCTTTGCTACCAACAACTCTGACATTGACCCTGACATCAACTATTATAATAGTGTAAAGCTATGCTCTAGCAATTACGTGTGTGCAGAGGAAATTCGTACAAAGTTTGAACATGTTGACCAATCCTTCACGATGCTGCATATAAACTGTAGGAGTTTGCTATACAAGATGTCTGAATTAAATGTCCTATTATCCATAGTCCAGCCCACTGTTCTGGCTTTAACGGAAACTTGGCTGCAAGAGGATATAGCTAACTGCATACATATGCCGGGATACGCTTTTGTACACAGTTGCAGAACTGAGGGGAAAGGAGGTGGGGTAGGCTTTTTTATCAGGAATGGGTGGGAATTCCAAGTACTTGAAACTAATTGGGCGGTGGCAAAAACTGGCGCTTACGAAAGTTTATTTGTTAAACTTAAGCACCAAACAGGGAAGGATCGAACCTTAGGTGTAATTTATAGGCCCCTGGAAGCGACTTGAACCTGTTTAACCAAGAGCTGGACATATTACTAACTCACTTATCCCGTCTAAGGGTTGATATTTTCTTGGCGGGTGATTACAACATAGACCTCCTTAAAGTCGACTCACACGCTCCTACTCGCACGTTCTTCAACCTACTTACCTCACATCGCTTTATACCAACTATCTTAAGACCAACTAGGATCACCCAAGACACTGCCACCCTAATTGACAATATTTTCACCAATGCACTGACAGATAACATTGACTCCGCCATACTAACCGAAGATATGTCTGACCATCTGCCTATTTATGTGGTGACTAACACTGATCGGACTAGTATAAAAGTAACTCCTACTCATGTGAAAAGAATAGTTAATCCCCTAACACAAAGTACATTCAATGATTTATTGCGCGCCGAAGACTGGACGGGTGTTCATAAGGCTTGTGACCAGGGAAACGCAAATTTAGCATATACCGTATTCATGGATAAATACAAACTACTTTATGAGCAATCCTTTCCAATGAAAACTTACTCGTCTAGTAGACGAGATGAAATTAAACAGCCTTGGATGACCATTGCCTTGTTGAAATCCTGCAGAAGGAAATCACGTCTATATAAAAAGTATATAAAAAGTCCCTCGGTGGAAAATAGAACAAAGCTTGTAAAGTATAGAAACATATTCAAAAAGACTTGCAAAGCAGCAGAGAGACAATATTATGCAAGGAAAATTTTTGAATGTGAAAATGACTTGAATAAAACATGGCGCGTTATCAAACTACTCCTGCATGGTAATGGATCCACTGTTATGCCAGATACCTTCTTTATTGATGACATGGAAAGTAAAGACAAAAACCTTATAGCTAATAAATTCAACGAATTTTTCACAGAGATTGGACCTAAACTAGCGGCGAAAATAACCCCAACTGACGCTTTGTTCTCTGATTTCCTAAAAACTCCTATGGTATCCTCCATAGGCATTGGGTTAACATCTCCATCTGAGATAATAACGATAGCCAAGGAGCTCAATACGACCCACAGTATGGGACTGGACGGAATTGACCCCAAAATTGCCAAGGCCTCAATAGAAGCCATCTCGCTTCCTCTAGCAGAGATAATAAACTGCTCTATTGCCTCAGGTGTAGTTCCAGAAAACCTAAAAATCGCAAAAATAACTCCAATCTTTAAAAACGGCGACAAGAAAATATTAGGCAATTATAGACCAATATCGGTGCTCCCATATTTCTCTAAATTTTTTGAAAAAATTATGCACGGAAGAATAATGGCATATGTGTCTGCAAAGAACATTCTATACAAAGGCCAGTATGGTTTTAGAAAAGGCTACTCTACCTACATGGCTGTCATGGAAATGTATGACAAGATCTCTGAGGCTAGAGACAGTAATTATTTCTCCATAGGTGTCTTTTTCGACTTATCGAAAGCATTCGACACAGTGAATCATGAAATTTTAATTAAAAAACTGGAAAACTACGGCATAAGGGGTATATGTCTAGATTGGATTAGAGACTATCTAAGGGGCAGAAGGCAATGCGTCGCATACAATGGTCAGATTTCACACATGCTAGACATTAAATGTGGCGTCCCTCAGGGATCTATATTAGGCCCGTTGCTATTTTTGATATATGTTAATGATATTGCGAACGCTTCACCATTACTCTGGTTCATTATGTTTGCTGATGACACTAATGTGTTCATGTCCGACAGCTCTTTAGTTGAACTAGTCAATAAGTTAAACACTGAATTGGTGAAGGTGGGTGATTGGTTTAAAGCGAACAAGCTATCCTTAAACCTTGAGAAAACTAACTACATCCTCTTCTGCTCGAAGAGAAAAATAGCTCCCAATTACGACGATAAAATTACTATAGATATTGATAAGCAATGTATAAATAGAGTGGCCTCAGTTAAATTTTTAGGGGTCCACATAGATGAACTCTTATCCTGGAAAGACCATATAACCAACATTTCGACAAAGGTGGCTAAAAACATTGGCATTATTTCCCGTATTCGGCATCTCCTGCCACGTTACATACTTGTACAATTATACTATTCGCTAATACACCCTTACCTCTCATATTGTAATCTTATATGGGCATCCACTTATCGGACTCGGTTAGCTTGCCTGTCAACACTCCAGAAACGGGCTATAAGAATCTTGTGTAATGCACCTTTTAGAGCACATACCAAAAGTCTATTTCTGAATCTGGGAATATTGCCATTTGAAAGCATTAACAAATTGCAAGTGGGGCTATTTATGTACAAATGCCACATGAATTTAATACCTGAAAGCTTTAACCGATGGTTCTGTAAAAATTCTGAAATTCATGACCATCAAACACGTTCTTCTAAAAAGTATCATCAGTGCAGTATGCGTACTAAAATTAGGCAACATAGCATTAGAATCTATGGACCGGTACTGTGGAATTCCTTGCCAAATGAACTCACTCGCATCCCAACGCTATATCTGTTTAAACATAATCTAAAGACGTATTATATGGCTGAACTTAATTAGATAACCTATGGTCTTATTCGTGTCAAACTGTGTTTTATTGTAAGGAATTGTGTGCTTGGTGCACTGATCTCGTCTGCAGAAACAGACTGCGTCTTTATGTTTACGATGTTTCTTTTAATTTTGTTAATTGTGTTCATACAAGCTTATGACTTTCAAAGGAAATAAAAAAGACATTAACTTGTGTACTACGACCAATTGTAAACCTTGTAAACCAATATTGTAAAGCATGTTTGAGTAATGCCTGCTAGTAATAGGGCGACCCTGTTAGCGGAACCTGTTGTTCCTTTGGGTCTTCCCATTGTCACTGGATTGTCTTGCCTGTCTAATTGCTGATTGTGAATTGTTTGGTGAACAATAAAGTAT
This sequence comes from Aporrectodea caliginosa, assembly GCA_020284085.1. Lineage (NCBI taxonomy): Eukaryota > Metazoa > Annelida > Clitellata > Crassiclitellata > Lumbricidae > Aporrectodea > Aporrectodea caliginosa. The sequence goes on from JACEVL010002577.1 coordinate 18,915, forward strand.
TCATTGATTGATTGATGAGACCCCACCAGGATGAAGAGGCATATAGAAGTCTAGCAAAGGTAGTGGCTTTGGTTACATTAGGGATCGATGAGGAAGAAAAGCCATGGGTTTTGAGTTTTCTGATAGCATGAAAAGAGGAGGAGCAAGTTGCTGTGAGGTGGTCTATATGGGCTGTGAGTTTGAGATTATCTTGAAGGATGACACCCAGTATCTTCAAAGTTTTAACTCAGGTAATACTAGGTAATGGAGGAGGAGGGTCAAATTGGTGTCGAGGGCGGAAAATGATCATTTCTTTAGATTTAGAGCTATTTAAGGTAAGGTTATTGGCAGAAGCCCAGGTAGAGATTAAATGCAGTTAAGATGGAATTGTATGAGCCTTGAAAGGATCCAGTAAGGAGGCAAGTGTCATCTGCAAATTTGAACATAAGATTAAAGGGCTGAGAAGGGTGTAGGTCTGAACCAGTAATGAAGAAGTTGGTAGGTCATAAGACAGAGCCTTGAACTATACTAGCATTAACTGGTTGGGAGGAGAGATGAAGAGTGACCTTTGAATATAGTGAGGTGTGAGCGTTCAAGATGATGTTCAACTAGCCAGTTATAGATTTGCTCTGGGAAATCAAGAGTGGAGATTTTGTAAAATAGGGCAGAGTGCTTAACAGAGTCAAAATGCTTTGGAGAAGTCAAGGGAGATAATTGAGACATATTCGGTGGTTTCTAGGAGCAAGTTGTGTTTTTTGGGGGTGGCCCCTTTGGAAAAAG
>JACEVL010002578.1:0-18477 GCA_020284085.1 Aporrectodea caliginosa
AACTGAAAATCTCACGTGCCTCTCTCTCCCGCTCTCTGACACTCTCAATCTCTGGAACTTCTAGAGCGCCATTAGACAATCTCAATTGTTGCTCTCTCACTCTCAAACCAAACTTCTAATGCGATAACAGAAAATCTCATGCGTTTCTCTTCCACACGTCTCTCCCTCTCGAACTCTAAAGCGCCAACCGAAAATCTCACGCGTCTCTCACGCGTCTGTCTCTGTCGAACTTCTAAAGCGTCATACGAAATCTCACGCGTATCTGTATCATGCTTTGCTATTCTCTCTCGAACTTCTAAAGCGCCATATGAAAAATATCGCGCTCTCTGTTACTCTCATTCTCTCGATCTTCTAAAGCACCATCGAAAATCTCGTGCGCTTCTCTCTCGCAGACTCTCTGTTTCTCTGTCTCTATGGAACTTCTAAAGCGCTATAGTGTCGTCCGTCAAACACTTAACTTGTCCAAGATGCTATTTGTACTCGCATTCAAATGTAGTTAACAGCCAAAGAGATTTGATGATGTTGTAGTTTGACTTTATGTACGCCTGCGTGTGCAGATGTACTCCGAGATGCGCATGCGTGTGAATGCGTACTCTTTTGGTCATGAGCAGAAAACGGTTTGAACCAGTTATTGTGTACAGTGAAAAACAACTTTGGTGATATATGCATATGAGGTAATTAGGATAGACCACTGATATGTTATGTGCCGTCGTCATGGAAATCAGATTAACAGTCAACTGTTAATACGCTAATTGGAGCATTGCTGTTCATTCAAGCAGAGGTGCGCTAGAAACTAGGCGTGCCTTCGACATGGAAACGAGGACAACAATCTCCTATTCACATGCTTAAAAGGTCATGTGACCAGATCATGTGATTGTTACGTCATAGGTCAGGTGCCATACTAATGATAAGCTTATTAGGTCATTGTTGTTCAGTCAAGCGTAGGTGAGCCGGAAACTAGTCGTGCCATCGTCATGAAAACTAGGTCAACAAACACCTACTGTTATGCTAATATGGTAAGAGACGTCAGAGCCTCAGAGGTCGCGTGACTCGCATTGTGTGGCCAAGAGCGGGGGACCATAGATCTCAGTTCGTCGGCCTAGATCCAAGGTCAATAGACTAGCAGGTGTTGATCCATAGCCTGGAGAACAATAGATCTGCGGGTGTCGGCATAGAGCCGGAGACAATAGTCCTGGATGCTGTGGCCCAGGCCGGCTCAGATCCGGAGACAAAAGACCAACATGCGTTGGCCTAGACCCCGAGACAATAGACTCGGACAATGGCTGCGTATACTAGAACAATACTGGGCGGGGCTTAGAACAATACTGGTCGGGGCTTAGAACAATAGAAGGTGGGTCTGAAGTAGAACCGCACTCATATCACTACTCAGGTGCGTGTGTCACAGTAGTCGGTAAATTAAACGAATGCCAGCATTGCCAAGTCTACTACAAACTTTTGTCACTTTTTCAGAAGAAGGTGACTCGAAGACAAAGAAAAGAAGTAAGCAAAATCTATTAGTAGAAAAAACTAACAAAAATGATCTTCTGAGAAAGGAAATCGAAGTCGAAAGGACGGAGAAAGAGAGTTTGCGGTTGGAAAATAAACAGCTGAGAATTAATGCAGCCAAAGAAGTACAGGTTAATAAGACTTTGACAGAAGAACTGAGAAATGCGGAAGCAAATATAGTAAGACTAAAACAAAAGTTGGACAATAATAAAATCCGAAATAACGCGCTTCAGACCAACAACGAGAACTTGAAGCAGGAACTTAAAGCAGAGCAAACGACCAACAATTCACTTCAAACCAACAATTACAAAATAGTTGAAGAATTGAACATGTATAAAGCGACAGTGACAACATTAGAAACCAATGCCGAGAAACTCAGGAAAGAACTAGAGACTACGAAAACAGGTAGGTCTATGCAGTAGGCTATGCATATAATGTCTTTGCGCCTGTATGTACGAAGAAAATTAGCATACTCCGCACAGCGCATTTTTATTGGTTCAGAAAAGTCCTGCAAACTATTCTGATCTTCTTTAGCCTACTCTTTCAATAAGGTCAAGAAACAATGTAACGACATTTCATTAAATTTGTGGATGTCATGAACGGAAGTAAGTCAACCAAAGTTGGATACAGCTGTGGCCGAGATGTTGACTTGTAATCGTAATCGTTATCGTAATCTCAAAACTTCTAAATCGCTAATCAAGAGAGGCAATTTAGTCTCAGTTTGATTCAGAAGGTGTTCATGTTACAAAGCTGAACATCGCAGAAATAGAAGCAAATATTGCAAAAATATCTAGAGCAAGCAGTTTCCATGCTTGACCAATGACCATGGATCACGTGCATCGTATTCTGTGACGTGAAGCACTCAGTTCCGCAATCCTAACGAAATTCTTTATAAACGCTCTATTTTTGAGAATTGTTAATCAGCACTTACTTGTGAATCTTTATACCAGCTAATTCAACAGGTTTATTTCTGACTATGTCATCATTTCACTGCAGTGCCAGAGATAAGAAAAACAAAACAGGCGCTTGTATTATTCTAATTCTGTCACCTTGTCACCTTGTACCGTCGATTCGCTGAATCCTAGCGACCGCCATAGTCAGCCTTCTCCATGCATTCCGAATTCCGATCTCTCGTCGCCTCTCTCAGTTCCGGAAGGTTCATCCTCATTGTCTCGTGTATCTCCTCCATCCATCTCTTTCTTGGTCGTCCTCTTCCTCGTCTTCCCTCCCCATATGCCAGCATCATCTCCTTTTCCATGCCGTCCGCACGCATCGCATGGCCAAAATACATCGTTTTCTGTCTCGCCGCTCTTTGCCTCAGTGTCATCTTTCCTCTTAAGTGTCCTATCTCTTCCAGTATAATATTATGTTCATTTGTTATCTTCTCAGTCCAGGAGACCCTCAGCATTCTCCTCCAAATCCTCCTAATTCTGTAGACTACGCTTATTCAACGCCGAAATAAAAATATTCAGCTTCAGCTTGCTTGGGGTTGTTGTGTTACTTCTCTAATCTAAGATAATTTATAAACTAAGGTGTGTGTTTCACATTGGATTTGAATGCAGAATTGACATGCATGACTGCTGCTGTTATTACAGATTATAACGAGAAAATTCTGATGATCAAACGAAAACATGACCAACAGCAAAAAGTTTGGTTGGAAGAGAACGAACAACTCAGTAACCAAATACAGGAAAAGCGACGATTAATAGGTAGAAGACTAATAACTCATGCGCATCTAATAATAAATTTTGTAGTTATGTCTCAGATCCAGTGGCGGCACTACACCAGGGCAAGCCAGTGCAAATGCCCTGGTAAAAAAGCCTTTGCCCTGGTCGTTGCCCTTCCAGAATTTTTGCCCTGCCGAGAATTTACTTGTGGCATAAACCGCCTCTGCACTGGCTACTTGTATGATAGCCCTGGTCATGCCCTGGTTACAAAATATGTCTGGCACCGCCACTGCTCAGATCTATCTGTCTGTAGCGTTTTGATAGCTGCACTTTCACAGACTTTTTTAATCCGCCATGTGCAGCAAAACACTAAACAATGCTAATAGCGTATTTCAAACAGATTGTTATTTCGAAGAGTTCAGCTACTTCTTATGGCAGTAAAAACATCTTATGGCATCTTAGGGCATCTTTCAACATCTTATGACATTTTAAGACATTTATAAAAAAAAACTTCTAGGCCTCATTTCGGGTGGAGACGATTAGAAGGCTACATTACTATTTTCTGACCTTACACTGTATTTGTCAGTTCTGCGCGCCAGTCATTCAGTTTAAGAATAGTCTAGAAACAAAATGCACCGATTCTAATACTTCAACAGTTGACATTAGGCAGCATCGGGTTCAACGTTAAAATGCATATATTACCGTTTATCAAAAATCGAAATATATTCATTTATTAGTTCTTTCATTTATTGGACAATTTTCAACTATTCAGAAGAGGAAAAACAAAGTTTATGTCCGAATGCGTGCAGTCCTCTGCTAAGGTAGCAATTCATTTTCGGGGAAACGGCTTTCCATACTCTGTTGATGAAACTAAAGTGCATTGTCCAGGGGTCAGTCTTGATAAGGCATGATGCATTTCATATATCTGTCTCTGTTTTTGTCTCTGTCTCTGTCGCGCAAACTGTCTCTGTCTCTGTCGCGGAAACTGTCTGTCTGTCTGTCTGTCTGTCTGTTTCTTTCTTTCTGTCTCTGTCTGTCTGTCACTCTTTCTCTCTCTGTCTCTGTCTCTGTCTGTCTGTCTGTCTCTGTCTGTCTGTCTGTCTGTCTCTCTTTCTCTCTCTCTCTCTCTCTCTCTCTCCTCTCTATGCCTGCCTGTCTCTCGTTCTTGTGAAGATTTTTCGAGTTTTATTATAACAAAACAACGTTCGATTATGTACATCACCGCAACTCTAACGCAGTTCACTATTTACACTATATAGGTCTACAGTACACACGTTTATCAATCTCAGTCCGTCGAGAACGTAAAACTGCAGAGCACAGCGTCGAACCTACTTCTACCACGCTTCAACTGAGCTTCTTTCCGCCTGTCCCACCGCACTACACTCCCGGTGGACCACCTGCCCCGCTCAACAATAATATTGGTCAGAATTATACATAGCCTACATATTGCACAACTAGACGCACACTCCTAAGTGCCTATTCGCAAAGGGCCTAGCCGCTCATTCACAGTCGCTATTCGTCACAGTTCTCTCTATCTGTCTGTCCTTTTCCCCGTGCGACTGTCTATGGTGAACACAATGTGTCTCTTGGTCACACTGGTTTCCTCTAACCGTTTCTGTGCCTGTGTCATTCTGTCGGCCTCAATTTGTCTCAGTTTACGTATCTTAATCCACTTGACGTTCATCGTCGTTGCCGCATGCATTACTGCTCGTTCAAATTTATTTGGTTACAATTATGTAATAGTCCTAATATTAAATAGAGTTTTATTTCTATATTTAGACGAACTTCCATACAAATCGAATCCAGTTTTAGTTCAGACGATCAGAACACAAGCTGAAGAAAAATACAAGAAACAGATTTATGGATTGACGATCTTAGACAAAGAATTGTTTGTTGTGAGTGATAAGAGTTCAGAAGTTGAAGTTTACGATGCAATTAAATTAAGTTTCAGTCGTCGATGGAATTTGAAGGAATTAATTGATCCAGCTGACTTAAGATCCTGCAACAGAAATAAATGTCTATACATTTCCAATCTTAAAGGTAACGATCAGTCGAATGAAATCTTGAGAATTGATCTAAATGGAAACTTAATAAAGAATTGGTCAACAGGAGACGATTTTGGTCGTCTGTCTGTTACAGATGAATCGAATGTCATTTTAACTGTTTTTAATAACGATAAATTAAATGAATATTCGCCAGATGGACAATTGATCCGTGAAATAAATCTATCGTCAGACGCAGGTATTCGTGGTCCATGGCATGCTATTAAACTGACCAATGGTCATTTCGTGGTCTGTCATGGTGATAGTGATCTGCATAGAGTGTGCATAGTGGGTGTAGATGGAAAACTTAAAAAGTCATTCGGTGGAAAGTGTGGATCTGCCATCGGAGAAATGAATCATCCAGTCTATATGTCCGTCGATGGAAATGGATTCGTGATGGTCGCTGATCAGCTAAACCATCGAATTCTTTTACTGGATCGAGATTTGGAATTTAAGAGAGAAATTCTCTCAAAAGATGGAAAACACGGATTACGACAGCCAACGAGGATTCTTCTGGATGAGTCAAATGGTCGACTCTTTGTGGCTGACAACGATCCGAACAATCAACGGATTTCGATTTTCGATTTTAAATAATTAGGTGCTTATGACAATAACTTAAGTGAATGACTATCCTTAAATTTGAAATTAAGGTAAATTTGCATTTGTGTTTACATTCTTCCATTGCTGGTACTTGTTTTCGATAGTATTCATCTATCGTTCGTTTTCGATTGACTGTCTGATCATAATTAATGACTCTAACATCATTTAGAATAGCGCAGGGATCGCCTCTGAGTAGGAATCTTGAAGGGGCGCTATATAAATTTTTGGAATAAAATAAAAAATAGACTGCCTGGACAGAATCTAGATATGTTTATTCATGAATTCGAAATATTCACAGAATATGTAACAACTAAAAGATAAAAATGGCTATTATTATTTTTGTTTCTTTTGTAAAATGATCTAGCATGTTTTTATTTTTATTTATTTCTTACTATGCTTGATATTCTACTGGCACTGAACTCCTAGTGGCGAATAAAGATTCACCAAATGCCCTAACATATAATCAATAGTTCATGTTTCCAAATGACGTCCCTGCTCACCGGACAGAAGCAAGAAAGCCACGGATTGGATTTTTCAAATAATTATATCGAAGAAATAGACAAATCTGTATGCAATGCTTTGGCCCATAAAACGGATGAGTGCGGAACTGCACTTTTAGGCAAAATTTTAAACAATTTGATTTCCAGAATACCAAGAAATACATTCAGTAAAGGACAAGGCAAAATCGAGGCTGACACGAAATTTTCATGCGACCTATTCTGAATCAGCGGCTGTGATCACTGATCACCGAGAAAACAAAAACGCCGCAGGAATGCCTAAACAATTCGGCGGAACATCAGCAAAGAGGCTTAAGTGCTGTAAATATATTAGTGTATTAGGCTATACAGTAGGCGCTAACCATGGTCGATCATCTTTCTTTTTGTGAAATTACACAAACTATGGCCAATAGATCCGAAATTCGAAATTGCCTGGTTAGTGTACAAATAATATTTTGGAGAGAAATACGATATGTCTACGACAAAATTGCCCCATCTGCAGAAGATCTTCTTGCAGCTCCGGCTTCTCAGGCTTATGTAGAAAGAATATTTTCCGTATGAGGAGTTCTGACAGCTGGCTGAAGGAACCCCATGCAGAGGTCACTAGAAATAAGAGGGTTCTTTAAAATTAAATCAACGCATCTTATAATGAAATTGTTCGAACTTTGTTTAATTTAACATTAGCTGTGTAAAGAAGTAGCCTATACATTAAATTATTTTCAAACAAGATCTGAAATGAGAGCTGAAATTATTTAAAATAAACTGTAATTAGAAGTATAACTAAAAATTTTAGGAACTGTAATGTAAATTAGAACTGAAACTGAGGACACAAGAACTGAAATAGAAGTCAAAAAATTATTTCCTGAAGTAAAATATCACCAGTCGAGGGAGTAGAGGACCAGCTGCTGCGAGCCGTTGGCTGGAACATCTCCCATTCCCACGTGCAGCCTATTTCCGCCCAAGGTCCGGGTCGATACAGTCTCTGCCCTCGACCTCATGACTTTGTGAGTTCCTAAGGATGATAAGAACTTTATACTTCGTGTCCTATACAGAAATCTGAACAGTAACCCACTGACTGGTCCCATTAAAAACAATTAACATAAAGTCCCAGATTCTTCCCAATATTATTTCCAATTATTATTTCCTACCCGTGTTTACTTGTACCTGGATGCGGTTTGACAACTGGATCGATAATGAAGGAATAATAATGGAGGTATTAGGTGTTAGCTAACACTTCGGCACGAGGAGCAGAAGTTCAGTATGGACGCGGGATCGATTCCCGTAACCTTCCCAAAGGTAGACTCAGCCTTTCATTCGCTAGGTTGCGTTGGTAAAATGAGCAGTAGGACGTGATAGGCGCCTTATAGGGCTGCCATAACAGTGCCATATGTTAAATTCGACTTCTGTAATAACTTGTAATCATCCGTTCATACTATGACTTGTAATCATACTGCGGTGTATCAGTTTGAATTAATAATAAACACGAATATATATCGAGGGGTTTAAGCCAGAACGATTTTTTGTAAAATGGACATTTTCACAGAAATTGAATCGACTGACGTCAAAGAAGGTATTGCCAGAAGGCCGTGGCTATAAGGCTTCATTTAAGACCAGTTGGAGCGAAGATACTACACAAATTATGGGTCACATTTATGCCATAAGGATGTAATATCATGTAAACCCATGCAGTATTCATGCCAGAATGGTCGCATCTTGAAGAAGATACGTCAATCTGGCAGTACGTTAGTGCAAATTTTTAGATTTATGCGAGACAAAATGACGCATGTCTAAGATACTTCTCTATGGCATAAATGAATTATTTTTAGGCAATTAAAATTAGCGTGAAACAATGCCTACTTACTTACTTTACTCTTCAAACAGCTGAAACCACTTACTTACTTGCGTAGAAATTGGAGAGCGTAATATCATTTATGTCATTCTAGAGTTAATAGTTGTTTATGCCATTTTGTAAGGGTGCGTTTTATGATTTTACACCAGAATGTTGTATCGTCCAAATTTTTTTATTATCTTGGCCTATAATTATTAATTATTTGTGCTAGATTGTGCAGTATGACTGAATGTTTCTTCAGATATTTTTTGTTGGCGGTTCTCTTGCAAATTACACAGAATTTATGACGTGTTTCATTATTTTATTTTCTCTTGCTAGAAGGGTGCATCTTGTCAAACTTTGACAAAATTCACCTAATTATCACGTTATGTGTAAACAATACAATGCATACCTTAATGCATTTTGAAAAGGAGTGTTATTGTTCAACATTTAGCTAGAAATAATTTTCATTGTTTACATAAAAAAATGATGAAATTTTTTTTATAAAATATTATTGTAGCACAGTTTTTGTTTTCTTCATTTATCTCAAAATGTCAAAAACGTAGTTACGCCAGTCTGGCTTAAACCCCTCGCTATATATATATATATATATATATATATATATATATATATTGTGTTAGCTGGTTAGTCTAGGGGTGGAGTGTGAGTTAAATGATAGGCGAAAATGATAAAGAAACCAAGGGAAGACTTTCGCAATATTTGATAAAATTGTATTATTTACACTATGTACAACTTCACAACATACTCACACAACCAAACCAGCAAGAAAACAGCAGACTCTTCTTGAAGACGTCTGGAAACTACACAACACTCGAGAACCGGCATTAACATCAACGAGTAGCGACCACGTAGGGTACAATCTCAACAACGACATCAACGAGTAGCGACCACGTAGGGTACGCTCTCAAACAAGACCTACGAAGAGGTACTCAACGAAACACACACAGCAAGCCTTACTTAACTAAACCGGTCTCCCAATTTACACAAACGCCTAGCTATATATAGGCAGCGACAATCCTATTTACAAGGCAAAACGAGGTGCGTCTTAACTAAGGTTAGTAAGTGCACGTGTGAGAAGGAGATGATAGAGCTATGGCGGGATGGCTGAAGTCCACTCCCAACAATATATATATATATATAGTAACAATTTAGGGTTGGCAGTCTGTCCTTTGGTCCCGTTCCTCGTCGCCGAGTTGCCGCGCGGCCTGTCTCCTGCCTCGTCTGTCGCCGCGCGGTCTGCCTCGTCGCCGCGCGGCATGTCTCGCTGCCGCGCGGCGTGTGTCGCTGCCGCGCTTGACCTACGGTATATAAACTGAACTGCCAACACTCATGAAGCAGGCCATACGATATAAACAGACCAGAAGAAAACGGAGGATTTCCGTAAGGAGTGTAACGCCCAAGGATTTAATCGTAATCGTAATCGTAATCTCCAAACTTCTAAAGTGCCACTCGAAAGCCAAGCGCAGGGCACCAGCTTATTCACGAGCGCTGCGTCTAGTCAAAATGGCTATCCGAGACAGTTAGTCCGAAGGAGGTCCGAGTCCGGTTTCCAGAGGATGAGAGGGGTCAGAGTAGCTGCTAAGGTGGGTGTCGTTTAGGTCGAGAGTTGGAAGGTAAATGATCAGTTGAGTCGGGGTAAGAGTTCTTGAACAGGAGAGACTTTAGTTTCGAGTGGAAAGCCTTGGCAGTGATGTATAGAGGAGCCTGATGCGGATGATGGTGGGTGATTGGAGGTGATGGTGGTGCTGATTTAAAGGGGTCGCCTGTATTAGTGTCATTAGCGTTGATCAGTATCGTAATTCGAATAGTTCTGAGTAGTCGTAGTGCTGAAGTAAACCTTAACGTAAGAGCGGTACCACCGTTAGCTTATTCCGGTAAGCGAACGATTTGCGAGAAGTGGACGGGATTGTCTGTACGGCTCAGTTTTTCTTTTTGGAGTTATCTTCCGTTGGATTCATTACTGAACGATCTCAAATTGGAATGCGAATGTACTCTTGAAACCGACCAGAACTGCCGAAGACGTTTTCTTTGTTGTTTATTATTGGAAATAAGTGTTGAACGTAAAAGAAATATATTGTCTTCTGTAAAAGTCGGACTTGACGGACATATTCGACGACGATCTCTCCTATGGCGGTCATCCCGGTAACGGCAGCCCCATGATCGACGGACAAAGACCATTAGCGGCCACAAAGAAAGTAAAGTGTCCAGTGCCTATAATCCCCGCTACAATATACATTGCCACGTATGAAGAATTTACTGCATTGGTCTTGTATACACATAATTTTATATACAACTAGACGTTTCTACCCGGCTTTGCCCAGGTTTTCCCCACGCGTAATTTTTAACGGCTGCAAATAAAGGCTACTTACTTACTTACTCTATATGCTGAAGGGCTTCAAATATTTTAAATGTCCACATATCTGAACGATATTTAGAGGTGAAAATAGTTTTCCCCGTGTATTTGAATTGTATTACCTGTGACTCAGCTGCTGCCTCGTTTAGCAAAATAATAATGAATTGAAAATAGTACCGCACGGGTTATCTCTACTTTATATAGCCCTATTATTTGTTTCTCGGGCTAAATATAGATGGATAAATATATATAGACTATATATTTTTCCTCGGAGTACCTCGCACTGGGAGCGCTTCTGAATGGCTTATGCTACGAGAAGCGCTTTATAAATGATCAAATACAATACAATACAATAAAATAAACGAAGCTCGGCCGTTATTGCGATTGTAATTTTTCGGAGCGACCCGCGTCTTTTAACGAAAGCGCCTGATTTGAAAATTAAGCCCGCGTGACGTAAGATTGCCTAAAAAGCCCGCGTGACGTGGACAAATGGCCATACTATGGGCGGTATTAAGATAGCCTCGTTTAAAAAGTTGTAAATTTAAAATGTCCAAAATTATATCGGCGTTTAAATAAAATTGCGAGCTGAAAATAGTCGCGTTGACCATGAAGTGGCGTAATAATGTTTTGTAAAATTGTGTAAATCGCTAAAGCGTTCCGTTTTTAGCCTTTAGACAACAGACAAACAAACATACATACAAACAAACGGAAGGACAACGTAAACAGACTTAGATTTATAATATAGATTTACTTCTAATTGTATTTTTAAGTTTTTTTAATGTATTATAGCCTAAATCTGTTCTTAGTAATTTCTGATAAGAAGACGCAAGGTCTGTTTCCAACTGTAAGAATTCGTTTGCGTGTACCATACAATGCACATTATACATAAACATAAGTCTATTCACACTGTTGCAGCAATTATAAGTGCAATTACATTCTTTAGACTTCTATACCTTGAAAACTGACACTGTATCATTGTCCTGAATCTTTTTCTTCCATGAATCATTGTATTTTATAACGTGCTCGACCATAAAAACTCTGCCGTTTGATTTGTCGAAACACACTTTCTTTGGATTACTAGTATCCAGGTAACGAGTCTCACGAGTAATGAGACACCGCTTCAATGTTAAATCAGAACTCAAGAGCAACACTCGGCTTTTGAGATGGTCAACAACGAGAATATTTCCAGTTCCGTCTCTGTCTAAGTAAATGGGATAACGCAACTGACTTCTTTCCCATAGCTCACCAAAATACTTTAAAACATTGCCTGCCTTTTCCATGATGCAGACTCTAATTAAAGCGTCTTCACCATTTCCGTGGCAGATTAGGAAATGATCTGAAGTAAGTTTTTTGGCATGTGAAGGATTTTCTATTCCAGAATTCCAAGGTATGTCAATGACTTGATCCAGTTTTCCATCTGGAGTGTATTCGTGTAATTGATTTAGACTTGAAATGGTTAGTAGGACATTTGATTCACTTGTAACAGACAGCAGACCTCTCTCTTTGTCCACTGACCATGCTGCAATTTCACTGCCCTTTGGATCAACTCTGATAATTTCTTATACGTTCCCGAATCGACTTTCATCATATACAAGCATTTATTGACATTACATTCTTTGATGTCGTCATACGTCCCTTTTCGTGGCATTTTCCATCTTCGCTTAAACTTCAATGTTGGCAGATCATAAACCACAGTCACGGGGGGGGGGCGTGGCGCATTGGATAACATCTGGCACACAGACCGAGAGGTACCGAGTTCGAGCCCCGTTGGGCGGATATGCTTTGTAGGCTGCTATTAGCGCCGTTGTATTGCAAGCTGTCTGTTCTGTTAGTAGTTAAGATGTCAATTGCATAACATGTAAATGTACAGCGCAGTGCGTTTGTCAGGCGCTTAATAAAGAAAAGATATTATTATTATTATTATTATTATTGTCATTGCTTACAACGAACAATTCATTTTCAAGAATTGCAATGCCGAAGACTTCAAAGCCGAAAGCATTGTTAGAAAGTCTTTCCAGCGTCATAGAAAATGTCATTCCCCATCGCAGGTAATACCTCCTACAAAAATAAAATTAAGCTGCTGAATACTATCAAGACAGTGATGTTTTTTTTAATAAAATTGTGTCGCGAATTGACCATCTGTTTGCAAATTTTGTAGTATCTGGATGGTAATTTTACAACGTTCAGAAGACGAAGGTTATTCTGGAACTTCTTTGGATTAGCTAATCCAGTGGTGGCCAACCTTTTGTACATGGTGTGCCGCAAAATGTCAATCTGACCGCCTGCGTGCCACTCCATAGGCCCTACAAGGCAAGAAGATTTATGACTTGTTCCGATGTCAAAATAAGCGCTTGTTCAAACGACAGATTTAAACAACGGTGTCACGCATTGCTTTCCATAAATTCAAATAAAATAATTCACACCATTTCTTCGATTTCGGAATTTCCTGAGCCTTTTGCAAAAATTGACAAAGCGTGCTGCAGCAATTCCTCGCCATCAGATGATCAGAAAAAGGCTTTTTCTTTCGTGCCAAAAACAAAGTTAACTCATGAAGTTTTGACCATTCATTGATTTAAATTTATCATTTTTCTGACAAAAATTACTGTTGTGCCAACAAAGATGTTTTTTTCTTCTTGATAAAATCAGTCCTGAGAGCTAACGCTGGCGGATATTTTTCTTTAAAGTCCCCGTGTATCTGGTTGAAGTGACATATTCAACGTTGAATTTTTTACATACCGCAACCAGTGCATTACACAGCAGACAAGCAGGCTTGGATGACTTTCCCAAAATAAAGAAATAGACTACTGTTCTTCCCAATTCACGCTAAACTCTAGCAAGGCAATGTTATCTTCATACCCGGTACTTTCTTTTCGAAGTACTAGCTGTCTTGTTAGTAGCCATCTGCCATCCTAAAGACGTACCCATACAAATAATATATTTCAGAAGTTCATGTAGTCTGTTTCTTTGTTCGATCCTACGACCCTAGAATGGGAAGAAGCTCGACTTCCAGCATAGCAGAAATATGCTGTGGAGAAAGTGAACTTTGACCGCCTGCCGACTGATGAGCCAGCCGCTGCCCTCTTCCAGCCCATGTGCTGCGAGTCCGTCTACAGCCGTCATACCGATTTACCACACTTTTGGTCACTGCAGCTATGGAGGCGCCTCAAATTCTATAATTTTATAGATAAAGTGTTAAGCTAAAACACTCAGCATAATTTTTAGAAAATTCCAAGGTCCTCCGCGTGCCACTAATCATCGGCCGGCGTGCCACAAGTGGCACGCGTGCCGCAGGTTGGCCACCACTGAGCTAATCCTTTCTTAGGTTTAACACACGTGTTCCAACACTTAACTCTTTTCTTATATTGTTCGATCCTTTTGAAAAATCTTCCTCCTCAAACATGCGTTCATTTCTCAGAGTGCAGCAAAGAATATTTCCAGTCTGCACCTGATCTAATTGGTTAAAGAGCTATATTTACATCATCTTTAGAGCAATCTTTAAATTCCATTCAAATCCATTCATAAAGATACGTTATACATAACCTATTTACATGCACAAATACAGGCGTACTTGTATACGTATGTACTTACTTACTTACTTATCCAATATTCACGTATGCAGTTGAATTATCATTAGCTTCAATCGCTTTCCAATTTGTGAGTCGCATGACCTATGTCATTTCTCAGGTAAACCTGTGCTTAGGTTATCGATGATCAGTTCAGTTAAACGCCTTGTCAAAACAAGGCAATTAATAGTAATTCCCTATTCTTCTACATCGGGCATGTGGACGCTGCAGTAAAGGGACAACATGACTCACCTTTTGTTGTTGTAGCTTGCTTTTTACCGCCATATACCAGGTCATTTAGCAGAACCACCTGACTCTTTAAGTCTTCAACCATTTTGCTCAGTTTCTGCTCATTCGACTCATGATCTTTAGTACGGTCAGCCAGCATGTATCTCTCCTTCTCCACTTCCTTAAGATGGGCTCTTTCATTCTCCAGTTCGGAGTTAAGTGTTTCAATGGTTTCCATCATGCTTGTAATCTTCTGCTTCACCTCTCTCAACTTATCATCGAGTGACGACTCAGATGTTTCCATTTCTTTTCCTTTGCTTTTCAGCATCAATTCTAACTCACTCAGACATTCTAATTCAATCGAGTCCATTACTTCACTGGCGTTCATATTCCATTCCAAGCATTCAACAAATTCTTCGCTGTCTTCTACGTCTTCTTCGTCTTCTTGTACTGGTGTTGATTCATTAACATACTGTTGTGAGGTGTTTTTGATGGGTTTCTCCATTTAGGATCTCTCTCATGTAATCGTAATCGTAATCGTAATCGTAATCGTAATCGTAAACTCGGAACTTCTACAGCGCCCACAAAAGCGAAGTCGCGGGAACCAGCTTATTCACAGGCGCTCAATAAAATCAAAATCGATAGGCAGGGGTCAAAATCCAGAGAGTCAGGCAGGCAGACAGGCAGGCGGCTAAGGTGGATGGTGTTTGGTGTTCAGACGGCGAGGTAGGCAGGGAGAAGTGTTGGATTCAGGATAGGATTTGTCAAAAAGCAGTGTTTTCAGTTTCGAGTGAAAGACCTGTGGAGAGATAGCGAGAGGTGGAGTTTTTGTGACTTCGTAGGATGGGTCAGATATTTGTCGTAGTGCTGGCGGAAGTTTGTTCCAAAGAGGTGGAACAGCTATGGCTATGGAGCGATTGGAAAATTTTAGCGATGAGGTGACGGAAGGGCGGAGCAGTGTTAGGGAGGAGGAGGAGCGGGTTGGACGAAGTGGCTGGATCGTGAACAACTGACGGAGATAGGAGGGCTGGGAGGTTTGAAGTGTGTTGTACGTGAGTGAGATGATTTTGTATTCTATTCGTTCAGGAATTTTGAGCCAGTGGAGTGATTCGAGGACAGGAGTGATGTGATGGTATTTGGGGGTTTTGGTGACAGCACGGGCTAGGGCATTCTGAATTGCTTGGAGGCGGTTTATTTGAGTGATATCTATGTTTAGGAAAAGAGAGAATTGCAGTAGTCTAAATTAGCGTGAACTATAGATGTAGCTATTGTGGATGCAGTTTTGAAGTAAAGCATAGGGCGGATTCTACGGAGGTCACGGATATGCATGAAGCAAGAGCGAGAAAGATGGGTGATGTGATCGGCGAAGCTGAGGTTTTGGTCAAAAATCACACCAAGGTTGCGGACAGGAGAATTTGCAGTGAATGTATGGGTAGGTGCAGAGTCAAGGTTGATGGAAATGGATGGATCTGGGATTTTCTTGTATATTGTCAGTCTTTGCAACAGGTGATCTCTCGAGGCAATCGTCCTTTGTGCCATCTAAATTCTGTGCTTGATGTTCTGTTAATTAACGTAAAGCATAGCAGTCGTTTAAGTAACATTGATATGCTATTAAGAATAATTCTGATAGTCTTGCGTCTGCGTGTATGCTTGTATAGCAGTGGATCAGTATGATAATTATGTGTTATTTATAATGAGGTCAGAATATACTTTGGTTTGCATCAATTGGCATATTAAAAATAATATTATTATTAGGCCTATGTAGTTATCATCGTTCATTACTGTTGAAATCATCCTTACGAAGCAAGACCAATAATTACAGATGCAGTCATGCAGCAAGACGAATATGTAGATCTACACTACACTGCACCGGCGAATAAGCAGGCCTTCCTGACGTGACTGTGAAATTTCGGAGATTTGCATAACATTGACATGCAAATATTTGCTATTGATAAGAAAATGCTATCATCTAAAATGTTTTCAACAAGCGATCAAAAATACAATGTCTATCCTATCAAGGTCGAAGAATTTTATTCTGCAAATGACTAATAAATATTTCAGCTATGAAGTAGGCCTAGTGCTCAGTTGCACAATGCAATTATATTAAAATTCTGTATTTAAATATTACTAGTGTTTAATATCCAATTTTTCTATAGACTGGTTTTAGACTGCCTTTGGCATGCTGAGGCTAGGAACACTAAAATTGAAACATACCTTCAAGTTTGCCAACTACGTTCTTTTCAGAAGACCATAAGTGATCTTGCAAATCTCTAAACTTAAGCGAGATATGAGATAAATAAGAACTGCTGCCTGAAGAGACATGGAGATGTTTCAATTCGTTTGTTCTAGCATCTAATGCAGCCATTGCTCTGCAGATATCACTGGCTGATCCAACTGTCGTTAGCTGCAAACAATAAGCTTTATAGCTATCTAAACAAACCAACAGAGTTTCAATATCTTCTTTGTTCAGTTCACACTTTTTCAGGTTTTGTTGTCTTATTGAGTCTAACTCTAGGAGAAGTAAATCGGCGTTCTTGTCCACCAATTCTTTCAGTTCTTGTCTTCTTCCGTTGATCTTAGTTTCTATTTCTTCTGTGCAACGCATAAGCTCAGCCTTGTATTTGTCCAATCCCTGTTCTTCTTGTCTTATTTGAGGCAGTATCGAAGAAAATTCATCAACGTTCATTTGAATCTGCTTTCGAAAATCTGTTGCGACTTTGTAAATATCTGATAGCACGTGCGCTTGATGATTTTCAACAAGGCATAAGGCGCAGACAACTTCCTGACAATCAGAACAATATATTTCCAACAGACTATTCTTGTGTTTCTCGCATGAATCTGTTTTTAACCTTTATTTAGCCAACGTTCCATTTTTGGAACATAATTTGTAATGTTAAAAACAATAATTCTGCCTTAGTAAATTTATTATATTTGCACATCAAATGAAAGATCTAAGAATGGAGAATGTAAAACAGTGGTAATTTTCTGATTGACTTTATTTATTTTTGTGCTACAGATGCGTAATTTTGACGAATTTTGTGATTTTTGAAAAAAATCTTTTAGGAAGTTGAAATAAATATTTGTGTCCTAATTTTACAGGTGAGACACGTTGTATTTTGTTGATTGATATCTAAAGTCAGTGATAAAAATAAAAATTACTGAAAAAGAAGCAAAACTCTAGAAGAAAAAACCCAGTTTTGAATCATGTTCCATTTTTGGAACGTTGGTGCACTCTTATTAGTATAATTCCAATATGAGGTGATTGTGTTCCTTGTTCATAATTTTCCAGTATTTACTGTTGGATTGTTGCATGTATCATTAATTTATTTTTAATATTATGTTTCATTTAATTTATTTTTAACCAGGGGCGTAGGCAGGAAAAAATTTTTTCGGGGGGGTAAATTTTCTGGGGTTTCCATTGGAAATGATCCAAAAAGTTCAGTTTTTTGTATTTCGCTTATAATTGCATAGAAAAAATGTCGGCAATTTATTTTGGGATGACCCAACCCCCGTAAAACCCCTTATATATGCCCATGTTTTAACACTGATTTTGTAATAATTAGTACTTATCTTAAATTGGAGTTTAAGAAAATAATGCAATGACTGCAACACAGTTGAGTACCTGATGCACTCTAATAGCAACTGCAGCAATGTCTAAATCCATGATAGGAGGATGTACTGTCATGCATGCAGCTGACAAGAGATCTCTCCATAATGGCAGAGTGTGCACTATATGATCAGTAACACAAATCTTTGCAATTTGGAATTGTTCATTTCAAACTTAGCATTTGTGAGTCTGTGGGTGCCTAACTATGGACATCATGGGTTAGAGATGTCTATAAGAGGAAAGCCAATCAGATTTAGTTATAAGATCTGGATGTCTTATTCATGAATAGGATTTTCATCCATATCAAGCAACAATTTATTGTGGCAGGAGTAGGCGACCCACATAAACCACTTTTGGTGAGCGCGTTGCCATGAATTTTGCCTAACTCATCACAGGAAACCATATCACATGCTATTATTTGCCAATCTTTTTTCTAGTTACAGTCTTCTGTCTAAGCTGAGGTGTGGGGCAGCAGTCATTCAGAGGTGCTATTCCAGTTCGACCATCACGGACATGACGTCCGTGATGGTAGAACCGGAACAGCACCTCTGAATGACAAGAAAAT